>JANHFT010007382.1:62230-78433 GCA_032467955.1 Pseudoxenodon macrops
GCAGAGAGTTTGGAGTGCTCCTGGGGCCGGCGATCACAAAAACTGTTTTTTTCTTATTTACCTCTTTGAAATCTTGGTGCGTCTTATACACCGGTGTATCTTATAGTCCAAAAAATATGGTAGGTTAAGAAGTAATGTTTTTCTAGAATAACCTAGTAGCTTCATTATGGAACAGAAATTGGAATGAAGTAATTGTTTTCCAATCATTTTCTTAAGTATCACACTATAATGTAATCATCAACTGTTGTAGTTAAACTGAGTTTTTAATGTCAAAATTAAAGTTTCTATTAATAAGAATTAGGCACATCTACTTTATTATCCTTGGCTTTTATAGAGCTCAGAAATCCTTCTACATAAGGAAAGTTTATAGTGAGAAGAGCCAAGAATCCTGTATATACTGTAACTCTTTGGTAGCTTTCCCAAACATGACCTGGCAAACAGCTTTGTCCAACTCTGATTTTTCTTGCTAAGATGTTCCCATTACTTATCTAGTAAGCAAATTCTGCATTCCTGACCTAACTCTAGCCCTAAACCTGACCCAATGTTTCAACAGACAGTGAAAGCCTGCATATTAGCCATAAAACTACTGATCTACCAGTGGCAAATAAAGTCCTTGACTTGTAAATTACAATGCAAAGATTAGTATACTTGCTATGTTTTGTGTTTTTAAAAATGTTATCTGGGCTCAGACACCAGCTAGTAATTTGAAAGGAACGTGTATTAGAATACAACCTTTTTAGAAAGTGGTATTTAAGGAAATGTCTGAAGGCTTTCCCTGTTTTATTTTTCTTAACAACAACAAAAAGATATACATGCAAGAAGCCAAGGTAAGAATATTATGTTTGTTTTTTAGTTGTGATAGCTTTCTACGCACCAAAGGTTTCTGATAAGGGGGATAATTTTAAAAACTGCAATCTTGTGTCCATTATATGAATGTGCACAATTACAGAAGGATTAAGACTGTAATCATATCACTTCTTTGAACATACTGGATATTGGATTGAGTAAACTCAAGTAGAACTAAGGGAAGATGGCCCTCAAGAGCCAAAAAAGAGCAGTTCTGCACCACAGATGCAATTTAAGCAGGCTCATTTCCCCATCTTTTCTTGTAATCTGGATAGACATTAGCAAATGCTATGACATATATCAGCTGTAACTGCTCAATCCACCCTCCTCTGCTCAGTACCTTAAAACAGAAGAGACCCCAGAATCAAAAACAAAGGGCATCCATGCACCTCTTTTATGGTTTTGACGATCTCAAATTCGGATGATGTATGGAAGTCATAGCCTTCCTTTCGGAGATAGAGGCGAAGAAAACGAGAGACATCACGGCCAGCTATGTCAATTCGCATAATGGAGTGGGGCATTGCAAAACCTTCATAAATAGGTACTGCGTGGGTGACCCCATCCCCAGAGTCCAACACCACCCCTGTAGTTCGTCCTGTTGCATAACTACAGAAAGGAGAAAATCAACAGTATTTGATGGATAATCTATAACACTTCCAAGATAGCAATTCCCCCGGCATAATTCTAATGTGCCTAGAAATAACTAAACAGCAATCCTTATGAAAGAAAATCAGTGATAATAACTGATGTATTACTACATCAATAATGTAATATTGATGTAATGATACATCAATTATCACCAAATTAAAACAGAGGAGTTAAAATTGTAAATTCACTATGAAAAAGTGTGGCATTGGGCCCATTCTCCAGAATTTATACGGAAACAACAATAAAAACCTACTCTTTATATATACCATACTAACAGAGTGGATTTTTACTGCTGTTTCTGTATTTGCCTATGGTATAAATCTCTTCATTTAATTGTCAAGACACCTTTGAGGAAATCTTTTTTAAAAATCAAGCTGCATATTTAGTTAGAAATAAGTCTCAATGAACAAAGATCTACTTGTGTGTGCATGTAGAAAATCTCCTTGATCATTCCATATACAAAGTTTGCAAAAATTAGTTTCTCTTCCAGGTTGAGCTTAAAAAAGGTATATAGGTAAGATACTTACAGACTAAGCACAGCTTGCATAGAGATGAATAGAGCGGGAACATTGAAAGTCTCAAAGAAAACCTCAGCTGCTCGTTCACGGTTCTTACGAGGATTCAGTGGTGCTTCCGTCAAGAGCACAGGATGCTAGTGATTAGGAACACAAGGGACTCAGTTAGCCATTATTCCATGGCCAATGGAGACTTTCCCAGTTTTCTAGCACAAAGCTTTAGGTTTAACAGTCTCTTCCTTCTTGTGGCTATGCATTTGGAAAGTTGATCCCACCAAAAGGGAATTGTGAGGTAATCTTTACACTAGGACTATCATATTTGAATTGCACAAATTAAGATGACCACTAGATGGTAGCACATAGTTAGCATGTTCTGTAAGTCTTTGCTGCCACTTACTAGTATTTTTGGAGTCCAGATATGGTAGCCTTACATATAGTAAATAGCTACTCATCATGGATGGGGAATTTGTATTATCAGTGTACAGTCAATATTACTACTGGTGAGGAAAACTATAATTTGCCCTTCTGTGCAGATCTAGGTACATACATATCTCTATAGATTAAGCATTTCAATTTAATAGCATGTCAGTTTTGCCCAGAGCAATACTTAGATAAGAAACCATATCAGAATCGTTATGAGCTGCTACAAAAAAGAGCTGAGAATTTGGACAAAATATGAGAAGTTTTATATCCCTTCTCTTTTAGGAAGAACTTCATGAAACAGAGAAATTTGGCTTAACCTCACTCCTTGATCACAAAGGTAGCAGCTGCAACGAGCCTGTATTATCTTCCTTCCTACAATAAAGAATTCAGGTGAAGAAGAAAAGGTGAGTTATGCTTTTGCCTATTTCTATCAACAGATAGAGGAAGAGGCAGTTATATGATCCTGCATAAGCAATAATTTCACTACTATATTTCAAATGAATATAAATGCCTATTCCCAATACCCACTTTATTATGTTATTAGAAAATTGATGTCTTCTACTATTTGCATTTGCCCACCTTTCAGAGTGGGGTGGTGGTGGAGAGAGAGAGAGAGAGACCGAGGGAGGGAGGGAGAACAGTCCTAAACTAGAAACTTTCCTTCCCCTCTTCCAAAACTATGTCAAATGACAAATAATATCAATTATAGCACTGAATTTAAAAAAAACTAAATTAGATCAAAATTCATTTTAGTCAATAGCCAAATAATTGCATTATCAGAATATCAGAATAAGGAATAATCTGAGAGGGCTATATAATATAAGGAAAGAAGAATGTATACTATTCAAAAATTCAATGGGTAGATTCCCACATCCATTATTTGATATAGGAAGCAAATTTCAAATGGGTTTTAGCCTCCCCTTCAAGCTAACAATGACCTTGCAGAATTTACTATTCTAAAAGAGTTCTTAATTATTGTCTGATTCAGGATACAGATATAAAAGCAGCTCTTTTAAAGCACAGGTTTAAATGAATTTTTCTTCTTGTTATAGTAGAGAGTGGAACTATTATCTTGAAAATCCATGCTTGTTCCCCTTCATATTTTAAATCAGAAAATGTTAATCCATTTTGTTAAATATATTATAATGGCCGAAGTCACACATCACATCATCTTATGGTTGGTTGGTTGGTTTTGACTTAGTGCAATGCACAATTTCAGCCATGAGATACTCAATAACCACTGCTTATTCTCTGTATGAATCTAGCCAATAACCAGACATCAGGCTAAGCCAAAACAAATTGTTAAATATTCTTACATAATACCTATTCTCACATTAAGTCAAAATGGAGCAAATCACATTACTGCTTGGCACCATGGGTATAAGACTACAGGTCAGACATGACTATAAATCCCTACTCTTTCTGAAACTCATTCCTATATTCAGAAATAAGCTAACAGCAGAAACTTCACTCTTAGAAACTTATACTCCTAGATAATTTTCTAGATATGGAAGAAGCTCAACATGCTATATAATGCATAGGACCAAGATATCAATTGTAAACTTTTTTATCCTGCACTCCTGAATTAATAAACTCTTGACTTTGCTTTTCCTAGCCATGAGATTGGTGCACCTAGTTGGCTTATAAAACAACTGTCTCTGGTCTTTCTAGTTAGTTCTTACCCTGTGAATCCAACCAATAAAATTGCTATCTCTTTTGAAGTGAATTGAACAGAATAAAAATGCTAATTGAGTTGGCATTGAGATTGCAAAGCAGATACAGGTTTTTCTCTTATTTGGTACTCTGGAGCTTAGAGAAAGAAAGGTAGCTCACTTCTTCAGAAAATGTCTGGAGTTGATCTTTTGAATACACATACTGCCAAATGCGTTCCATATCATTCCAATCCTTCACTATACCATGTTCCATTGGGTACCGTATAGAAAGAAGACCTCTATGTTCCTTAAGAAAATTAAAGAATCAAGACATCCAATCAATCAGAGAAGGAGACATATAAACATACATTGATTTGCTGACAAGATTCCAAAATATAATAACCACTAAATTTACAATGGAAATCACACTTGTAACATAGCAGAAGAAATGTGTCCATCATGCAATAAACCTTTATTCATAACAGCAACTCTGTGGATGATATGTATCAGAGGTGGGTTCCTACTGGTTCGGACTGGTTCTATAGAGTAGGTACCGGTAGTAAGCTGCTGGTGACGTAACGGAGCTGGTTCTGGTCCATGGATGCCGCCATCTTTTTTTTATTTTTACATTTTTTTCTGGTTTTTTTTTCTTCTGTGCATGCACAGAAGCCACATTTCTGGCACTGCGCATGCATCGCCATCTTGTTTTTGGCCTTTTTTGGGGGGGTTCTACTGCGCATGTGCGTGTCCATGCGGTGCGGAAGGCAGCGAACTGGCGGCGAGGTAAGTTAGAACCCACCCGATATATATGCATTAATAATGCATATGTTTCATTATGTATAGATATGCATTTATTATTACTATAATCAATTTGAGTTCATTCAGGAATTCTTCTAATATAACCCTAAGCAAATGGCTAGAACCCAATCTGTTTATCAGAAGGAACATAGGAACGATAAATATCAGACTCTGTTTAGATAAAACATAGGCTGTTTCTCAATTTCTGGTGACCCTAAAAAAGAATAAAAATTCAATTAAATCAATATAGTGATCTTACCTCTGCTTTTGGGCCAATGAAAATGTCACCTTCCAAAGCTCCAGCCATAACTCGGACATGCTTTGGTCTGCCAACACTGAAATAAGTACCACAAAAGGAAAAAATGGATTTATGAGTTCAAAAATGTACTCAGGAAAGGCCATTCTAGAATTGTTAGATTATGGTGTTGCAACCTGAACTGAGTGGTTGAGTTTAATATCATAGGATGATTTATTTTAACTATGGTTATTGAATAAGAATAATGCACACAACACATTAATGCTTAAATCAGTCATTGGTTCATGCTAGAGAACTAATCCAATATCAAATATCTTCAAAATCCACCATAGGATTAATGAAGAAACTGATTTGTTTTGCTTTTTATAATAAGCTAAAAGATTCTAATTTGCTGCAAGCAGCAAAATATAAATATCCTTAAAATTCCAAATCCAGGAGAAGCTATTTCTGAGCTCCCCCAAACTCTCAGTATTAAGGAATTCTGCATCCTATAGGCCATGTAACAGTCTAAATCAGGGTGTCGAATTTGTGTCATGGCGGCTTTACATGATGTATTGGGATTTTTCCCCCCTTTGCTAAACCGGGTGGGGGTGTGGCCAGCTGGATCTTTCCTGTGATGCATCTGGCCAGCGGACCATGAGGTTGACAGTCCTTGCCTAAATGAAGCTATGCATAAAAAATTGTGTGTGTTCAACTGCCAGAGCCAGCATAAGTTAAAAGTCAGTCTGCTACATGCTAAAATGTTCATAGTAGCAAATTATGGAAAACTAGCCAAAATTATACTTACTAGTTTGGAAAACAGTACTTAGGTATTTGATCACCTGCAAAGCCAGCTTTAATCATGCCAGAACCCTATTGGGATAAAAAACAAAGACTATCATGTGAAATGAGATGATTATTCATGAGCATCTTGGCTCCAAAACTATGCCTATCAACACATGAAAAAAAATAACAGTCCAAATTTAGCACCAGCCTTCTTGTTGAGACCCTTCAATGAAAACTTCACCCAATAAATTCCATTATGAAAACTGTATGACCTGTTAGTGAATTTATATGACCACTAGATGGAGCACATTCCACAATCACAATTATGCAGCCCCAGACCACCCAAGAAGAATTTCTTTGTGTGAGACAAAAGGTTTTAGAACTAGATAGTAAGACAGAAAAGGCTTTTCCTCAAGAGAAGTAAAAAACAGGAAAGATCCAGTAAAGAAGCACTGAATCACATCACCCTAATAACTTACAGAGCACTGAACCATTTGCCCCCTCTGTATACGTCTTTAGGAATTTATGAAAATAATATGCCAGCCAGAGTTTGGTTCAGACAACAAACTTGCAAGGTTGGCTAATTTGGGACTCAGTGACAGGATTTGCAGGACATGTTAAACTTTAGTAAGTAAATTATGGTTAATTTGACTGTGGATAAGCATGCTATGTGAACATAGCTTTGAAAGTAATAAAATCTCAGGTGAGTCAAACCTGAATCCTGGTCAATTTATGCACATGTTCATGTACCTTTCTAAGCAATAATAGAGAAATTATTTGCAACTGCCTTCTTCTAAGATTTTTTTTTTTTAATTGCCTATAATGTTAATTTACAGCAAACTTTGAATAATAATAACTTAATCTACTGTATTGTGCAAACAGGTCTTTAAAATACAGTTTTAATGACTGTGCACAGCAAAATCAAATATCTTTATTAATGTCTCTGACCAGATTTTACAATTAAAAACACAGTAAAACAATGGTTTAACACAACAATTAGTTGTTCGAGAAATGAAAAATAATGGGACAGTAAACAATGTCTGTGCAGTTGTATGAATTTGGTAAAAAAAATTGGCCGCCTTATACATAAGTGTAGGGTTAGTGTTCCTTAAAAATAATAAACAAAAAATGTAGCTGCATGGCCCTCATATGATTGATGCAATCGAAGCCCATTTTGGGGCACTGTAGAAGGGACATTGTATGAGAACATAGGTGAGTTTCTACCTTCCTAGAACCACATGGGCAAAGTCTCTGTGAATAAGGGATCCCATGAAATCTTCCCTCAAGTGGAGCTAATGCGACTGCATCAAAACAGGCTCTAGAAAAGGCCCATCTATTTTTGCTTAGTGTTGAAATTGTTGAAGTACCCTGCAATGGAGGGGTTGTGGCTCTCTAACAAATGGCAGTTCAGGTGCAGAACAAAGTAAAGAAAGGTAGAAACAGATTCACTTTTACAGGGAAGCTATCCATCTCACCACAGAAAAGACCCTGTTCCCTATTCCCAACTGCCTAGCCTCTTTCAACTAATTAGCATACAGAAGAATGCCTGAATCAGCTCATATAATAAAACTGCAGACATGTTCTTCTAGAAGGCAGCAGTTTTTCCTATGACTTGGTTGTTAGCCATGTGGAGATTTATAGGTACAAAATCACTATTCTGAATTGTACCAGAAAACCAAGAAGGCTGCTGGGCAGTGATTTTATGATCCCAAAATCCAGAAATTATTGAAGATAACATGGAAATCTAATTGAGTATTTACTGTGATGAGTACTAATTTACCAATTACTAAATCCTATCTTCAAAGATGTATGCATCACAGCAGTGTCCATTAAAAAAAAAGATCCAGGAGAAACGCTTTGGATCCTTCACAAGCACAGCACTTGTCTGCTGATATTTACTGAACCGACCCTTCATTTGAGGGGTTCTTGGCTTGGCTGTTTTCTTGCAGACGTTTCATTACCCAGACTAGGTATCATAATCAGTGCTAGCCTAGACTAGCTACAAATATTCTCCTTTATTGACCCTTCCTTTCTCAGGCGTCTGTAAATTCGGGGGGGGGGAGGGAGGAAATGCAACATTTAACAATCATATTAATGATTAATGCGGCGTTGTTGTTTTCAGGGTCACAGAGAAATCTGAAAAAACGACAGGAAGAAGACTGGGCTAGATCTAAAAAAAAAAAAACCGTTTCTTCACTACACTCCGTTTTACAGAAAGAGCAGCGCGTGCAATTATACACAGTAGCGAAAATGCACCCAGGGAAAATAGGGAGGAGAGCTAGGCGATATTCCGAGGGGCCCAGCGCTGCCCAACCCAGCCCAGTCTCTCGCACGCTTTGACAGAATGGGCGGGTGAGAACAAAACGGAGCCCCCCTTAAAGGTCAAAAAGAACGAATAGCGGAGCCAACGCGCCAATAATCGCGCACGAATTCCGAAAGGGAGGGGCGATCTCCCTGGCTGAAACGCGAACCGATGACGCTGGAACGAGAATCAGCTGAGGGGGACCAATCAGAGGGCGAGGAGCTCAACAGGGCGTGGATTTACCTGCTCCGTTGTTCTGCAGGCTGCGCCGTTCTACCATTGAATGGCAAAGGCATCGACCAACGGGAACGTGGTCCTGGGTCATCGCGGAGGAGGAAAGAGCCCAACTTCGGTTGGAGATGGCGAGGGACAGAGGAACGCCCGGAGACTGAGCGGGCGGGGGCAAGGGCGGGGGCGGGGAGGATGGAGCAGAAAACCACCGGCTAACAGATCCGTTGACTGGTTTTTATGAGGAGCAAAAAAATCACCATGCCAACCGCAGCCCCTCCCCTCCCCCACCTTTTCACACTGCAGAGACACAATTATGCTCGGACTCACGTTATCAATCACCACCGGCTGATTCGCGATCACATCGTAGGACTCCATGGCGAGCGCTTATGCGCCGCCGGCGACACCCACCTCGGTCAGTGCCAAGCAAGCGACAGCTCAGGGGGCAGAGCGCATGCTCAGAGCAAAAGCAAAGCTTGCCGGGAAAGCGAGTTTCTATGGAAATAACTATTGTATCTGGAGCTTACGCCAGAAAAGTCTTTTTTTCATGAGTGGGCGAATGAATTAATTAATGAGTCTATTTATTTATTCTGGTCTAGTAAGTTACCGTGGAGTACTGATTTGCAAAACTATTTTTGTCCTGGAGAAGAATAAAAGGCATTTATAATCCATGAAGAAATCTAAGATTTTTGATATCAGCATACTGATATCAGTTTTAAAAAACGTCTTTCACACACACATTGAATGCTGTATGTGCTGGTGCAGATATACTGCTATACAATATGTTATGGTTGCAATATTTAGTCATAAAGAAATACAGAAAAAACTAGCCATTTTGCCACCATTTAGTGACTATATGAAAGACTTGGACACCAGTTATGATAGGCCTAATGTATGTTGCATTTTTCCAAGTGTTTAGTAGTCCAGTTAACATAAATTCCACAGCAAATACAACGATTATCCCTTTATTGGGATTCCTGTTGCTTTCCCTCCTTTATTATGCAAGTAAAGGAGCTGTTGTAATACATTGAGGGGGAGAGAGAGAAAAATTGGTCTTATCAGTTCAGAGGATGTACCTACTAATATCTTTTGGATATACTGCATTCAATATTTTTTTTCAGTCTACAGAAGGAATTATACTTCCATTGTATGGAAACGTTTGTATGGTCCACTGAAGTGATATGAACAAATGTAACATCTAAAGCCCCTCTTAGTTTCCACTTTCATTCATAACATTAACTGAAATGCATACACTTGAACTGTTTATCAATGTATAAAGTAGATTTTCTTATTTATATGCCACCTTGTATTATTTTTACAAATAACTCAAGGTGGTAGACATATTCAACATACCTTCCTCCTCCTATTTTCTCCACAACAACAAACCTGTAAGGTGGGTTGGGCTGAGAGAGAATGACTGGCCCAAGGTCACCAGCTAGTTTTCATAACATAGGTCAGTGATGGCTAACCTTTTTATTGCGTGCCAAAAGCGCAAGCCTATGTGCATGAGGCCGCACCCATAATGCAATGCACATGACCTCTCATATACCTCACCCCCTGCGCATGCGTGTATGACCCCCATGCTCCTCCTGCCCCCTCGCATGTGAACCCCCACACTCCCCTCACCCACGCATGCGCACACAACCCACCTGCACTCCATTTTGGGCCTAGTAGGCTTCCCTGCAGCCTCTTGCAAGCAAAAACGGGCTGTGGGGGAGGCGCACACATGTGTGAACCGGTAGAGAAGGTAAGTTAATTTCACCCCTGGTATGTTAGGATTGTAATCCTCATAATTGTGTATCTGTGCAATAGTGGGAATTAAAGTCCAATATTGTATATATCACATCAGTCCGTTAATACTTCAGTAAATAAACCATACTTGTTAGATTTTCACAACATTTGAAACAAGAGTCTAATGGTTAACAAGGCACAATGATTTTATTTCTTGTAGTACACTAAGCCACAAACAAGCATAAATATTTACTTCTATAAAGATTACATGTATAATTACACTTATTATATTATGTATGAATCACACCACTTGAATAGATGGAGATAGTTGACCGTGAAAAAGGCCTCATCCCAGTGCTATCCATCTCCTTGGTTCTGGTTTTTGCATAGTTTTAAATTTTTAATGTGCACAGATTTAAATTTTTAATTGCTTTAGTTCCCCATAATCGCCTTATGGACAGCATTTAAGTATACTAGAATAACTTTATTGTCACTTGGAATGTACGCTAATCGCCATACATTAAAATGAAATTTCGTTGCATACAGTTCTCAAAGGGTCACCAAATTCCAATATACTCTTTTCTATACCGTACTGTTTCTATACTGCAATCGTGGACGATTCGCTAGGCTAGGGAATAAAACTCGATTCGCCCTAGCCTGAATTCGCTACAATCTCTTCAAACTCGGATTTGATAAAGTAAGCAGAACTCCCCCATGGCCAGCTATGTCCCAAAGGTGCTTTTTTTTCTAGAGGCTTCTCCCCGAAAGTCCAATTGCCTCTAGAAAATAAGCGCCTTTGGGTTTGGTGCAACCATGGCCTGGATGACTGAGAATGTCCATAGACACATGGCAAACTAGCAATTCAATGACGGCTTGCCGCGCGACATCCTTCCCTCTGCCCACTCTGGGCAAGAAAGCGTCAGCAATGCAAGCTAAGCGACGCCAGAGGTCAGAAATGCGCCGGCGGAGAAGTGGGTGGGACACCGGGTGGAGGCGAAGGTGGGATTATGTCAGCCTCGTCTTTCACTACGGTGTGATTGGCGAAGACTGTGGCCTATCAAGACTGGAGTCGGGGTGAGTGGGGGGACGCTTTTCCCCTGCTCCGGCTGCTGGGCCCTGCCGGGGTCTCGAAAGGAGTTTGGAGCGACCTTTGGTTTCCCCCCCCCAGGTCCGAGCTACGTTGCTTCCCTCCGTCCTTTACGGGTTCCCTCATGGAGACCGTCGCCCCCGTCGCTCCTGGCCCCGGAGCGGGACCGTTTCCCTCGCTTTTCCCCCCGGGGCTACACGGGATCTACGGCGAGTGCCGGCGACTGTACCCGGAGCAGCCCAACCCCCTGCAAGTCACGGCGATTCTCAAGTACTGGTGAGTGGGACGGGAGGAGCAGGAGCTGGTTCCGATCCGAAGGCTTGCTCCGCGGGTGGCTTCGGGGAGCGATCGCGGCATTTTGGGAAAGAGGCCTCGGGGGCTCCCGAACGAGCGTGGGCCTGGGCGAGGGGACCGGTGGGCGACACAAGGGCGAGGGGTCTTGGCTCCTTGGACGCGACCCGCCGAGGTTGGAAAGGTGGCAAGTGTGTGTGTGTGTGTGTGTGTGTTGCGCGCGCGCGTGTGTGTGTGTGTTGTGAAGGAGGATCTGTCGGAAAACTGGGAGTGGCCAAGAGTGGTAAAAGGGACTTAAGTTTTGGGGACGGCTTGTGGTACTTGGGTCGGAGAGGGCTGTTTTGGGGGAGAGGAGGAAGAGTTGTTAGAGCATCATGCCCAAAACTTTGTGCCAGCGGTTTGGGACTTGTAATCCAAAACGGTGAAATGACACGGGATTCTGGCCTGTACTCAAATCTAAATCTTACCCGGTTGAAACCCAGATTTTAAAAATGACTCCGAATTTGAAACACTGATTTTACCAGTTTATAAATTGTAATTATTAATGGATTGATGTCCTGATTCATGTCTGTGTGTGAAGAATAGGGGAGTGTTCAGAGAAACAACCTAAACTTATAAAGGGTTTAAATTTTGTTACTCAAGTGAAAGAGGAATTGTTCTTAAATTTTGCTGTACTTTGAATAAATATCAGAAACTTTTTGGAAGCCTGAAGACCTTTATTTCTAGTAAGGGCAATATTGATAACATTCTGCAATTGTCATAAATGAATGCCTTTTTAGACTGGCCTTTGTATTCATTATATCTTTAAGAGTTGGCTTTTGCATATTATTGCTAGCACTAAGTGAGTCTATGGATCCTATTCCTTGTCTTTAACTATCTTCCACACTACTTCCATTTCTTTTCCTATCTTATCATATGCAGAGAGATACACGTTCCCAAATGGATAATTTCTGATGTTGTTAAAATCTGTTTTCAGATTGGGTTATTTGTTTTGCTGAGGTAGTTAGGAAGCAGTTGTGTCCATACATGAAGCATCTCTTCCTTTCATTAGCAGTGATTTCATTTTCAGTCTTACTATCTCACTAACTGTAGGAATGCTGTCTGGCTTGTCAATATAACCAGGGCAATCACTGATATCATAAATTGTCTGGTACTGGTCATCTAAATAATATATTGATGGTTTAGACCAAATTATGGTTAGTTGTACTTCACAGACATGGCCAATGTTCTGCACATAACACGTCATGGAAGAAATAGATGGAGAAAGGGATTGAACTATTGTAATCACATTTCTGGATTGAAATAGTGCTATCAATCAATAATGGGGGAAAACTGAAATTGAGAAAGATAGATGAGTTTGCTTGAATTTGTAAATGTTTTTAATTCAAATATTGCTGCTATTTAATACCAAGGCCATGAAGGGTTTAACAGAATAACAGAGTTGGAAGGAACTTTGGAGATCTTTTAGTTCAACCCCCTGCTTAGGCAGGAAACCCTATACCACTTCAGACAAATGATTCTTTAAAACTTCCAGTGTTGGAGCACTCACTGGTTATTTCCATGGTTTGGGGTCATGGAAATAACAATAATAATATTTCTGTACAGGTAGCCCTTATGACCGGTTGCTTAGTGACTGTTCAAAATCATGGTGGAGCCCGAAAAAGGGACTTAAGACCCAGATTCAAAGTTCTGATGTCCCTTTCCCTCTGTAGGCAAATGACTGTATTTTGGGCCCCCATTTACAGCCATGGTCATATGATTGCAATGTATGTTGTTTTTCCAGAAACATATTTACCCGTAATTGGTGATTTTAAAAAATGCCCTATTGAGAATAATATGCCCACAATATTTGCTTTATGACCACCACATTTGCTTAATGACTGTCACAAAAAAAAGGTTGCAAAATTGGGCAGTCACACGATAAACCAGCCTAAAATCTATCAGGACTTAAGGTCAAAATTGTGAGTTCAATTACCATCATAAGTTGAAGACAGTCTGTACTTGATCATATCAGAGAAAGGGCTTGGTAATCTGCTTTTTACTTGTCTTGAAGAAGATTTAAGATTTTTATATTTGTTAGTAGTATCAGCTTAATCCTCTGTGTCTGTTGATTTACAGAGTCAATGTGCTATGATTGTCCCAGATGGAGCTGCCTGTTGCTCCTTTCTCTGATTAGTCTTCCCAGTGATTGACAACTCTGTGAATTAGATACTTATTTAATTTGAGTCTGGAATCAACCACAGCCTGTCATTTTAGATTTTGGTTTCACTCAGGATACTTTTGGGAAAGTATTGAGTAGCTAGGTTTATTATATTTGAAAAACTGTTAGCTTGCAAATAGGCATCAACAAAATCTTAAGGACAGCATGTCTGGCTGGGTTGTAGGGTATGTCAAATTTTTTGACTTTCAATTTCCAAATAATAGGGGTGCTCAAAAGTTGTGACATGCCTTGGGGTTTGTAAAGATATTTTGGTTACTTTAATACAATTTAGATGTGCTTGGTAAGTAACTACATACACATCATAACTTTTTAACATTTTGTTTGTTTCATTTAGTAACTAGGATGAGCTAATTGAACACTACATAATTGCAGCACTTCTTTATTATTATTATATTTTATAAATTTATGGGAACCAAAACCAGAATTAGGTAATTTTGATCATGTTCTTTATTTCCTATTTCCTCCAAGGGCTTTGGTTTAAAATTAGTTTATATTGTATAAAAGATTCTATAAAACATTCTAAGCAAATGTTTAGTTTATTGTAATGTACTCTTAATTACTATCAACAGAAACTGGGAATTACTTAGTCTAAGTTTCATTTAAATATAGATTTATCTTTATGCAAAATTTCATATTGTACAAACCAATCAATATATTGTACCAGTCAGTCAACAATAAAAACATAACCAATCCATAAATGAAAAATGCTTTGAACCTGCATCATTTCACTTAAAAATATTTACCTTGTCTTTGTCAGTTCAAATTAAAAGTCTGTTTAAAAAGCTATCTTTTCAGGGCTTACCAGAATGCTAAGATTAACAACATATGGTTAAGATCTTATTTGTCCACTCTGAAAAATATTCTTAGAATACAAGTAGGCATGACTTCATTTCATTTTGGAAGATTTTATTGTCTGACATAATAAATATGAGCAATAGTAAGGTTAGTTGGTTCTGCAATTTACAGTAGGCATTAATCTCTGGATATAGCTGATCTGAGAAGGAAGGAGAGGAGAGGAGAGGAGAGGAGAGGAAAGGAAAGGAAAGGAAAGGAAAGGAACCAAATTGGAATAAAGAAAATATGATTTAAACTTATATTTCTTTGTAAATAAGAATATATACTCATTGATTATAAAAGTGAATGCAGTGGTATGACTAGTTTTGTGCAAATTGTCACAAAGTGATGTATTTTGATTCTTACAAAATGATATGGAAACTAAATAATGCAAGCAACGTTTTTATGGTAAGAGTTGGGAAATATCTGCTTCTCAGGCATGAGCCTATTTAAAATCATTCTCTTCTTCTCTTGAGAATGGTATTTTGCTTTCCTTTGGCTTATGTAAAATAACATAAATTAGTTTATCTATTGGTAGTGTTATCTTTAGGTATCTTTGGAAAAGCACCTTTCTTAACCTGCAGAAATAGTAAGACTGACATCTGGTGGTTCAACTGTTCAAAACTTTAGTTATGAGTGAAACATATTTCACTTCTACAACTAGTAGAAGCTAACATTCAGAAACTAAGCACACTCGAGTCTGATTATGAATTACTTTTGACTTTACAAAAAAAGAAAGAAAGAAAAGAAAATTGCAGGACCATATCTATGAAATCCAGCCTGTCCTAAGAGAGACATTCTATTTTACTTTTTTTTAAACTCTGCCTTTCAATTGTGATTTTTAAGATGTCTAAATAGAGATTTTATTCCAACTTAGCCTCTGATCTTACCATTTCTATCTGAAAAAATGCTAGGGCTTTCTGTAAAGTGTTTGTTTCAACTTTGCTGTTAGGTTTTCTTCCACACAAAAATGGAAACTACTTAGGCTCTAAGCTTGTCCTGTGATTATCTCATTGTTTATTCTATTTCTCTTCTGACATCATCTTGTTGAAAACTAGGCTATATTAACTCTAGTATGGAAATCGTTCTTGCAATTTTTTTGTATAAAATATTCATCGCTTGGGACTTCATGCCATACATCAATGAAATGAACTGAGATCAACTTTATTTCTAATTTTGAAAAAGAAAAGTTATCTACCAGTTTGGGGTAACAAATAGCATGTATCACTAATTTTGATAAAGGTGGTGATTACTATTATATGTTTCACAAAAACAAAATATGCTACTTGAGGTTTTTTTTTAAATTGATTTGCAATGATTAAAACTAGTTGTTTGGCTAGTTTTATTAATAAGATATGATCTTAATAAATCAGAAGTTTACCTTAATAGCAGAAAGATATGTATTTCTGAATCTAAATAGGTCTTACTGAATTTAACCATTAACTAGGTCCACACTTATATTGTGTTCTAAATTGTGCTCTAATTTGATTTGTTTTCTTAGGTTTATTTATTTATTTATTTATTTATTCATTTATTCATTTATTCATTTATTTATTTATTTATTTATTTATTTATTTATTTATTTATTTATTTATTTATTTATTTA
>JANHFT010007382.1:80445-93183 GCA_032467955.1 Pseudoxenodon macrops
CTTTCTTTCTTTCTTTCTTTCTTTCTTTCTTTCTTTCTTTCTTTCTTTCTTTCTTTCTTTCTTTCTTTCTTTCTATTATTTTGTTAAAAATAAAATATTTGATTGACTATATCAGGAGCAGGCTTGAAGCGCCTGATATAGAGTGTAATATAATCATCATGTTAGCTGACAGTGCCTATTTTACCCTTTGTTTTGCAGTTCAGAATATATTATCCACAGCTTTTAATTTCATTTTCTCTATATGTAGTTGCTGCAGTTCTGTTTCAAACAGAAAGAACATGAAATGTAAATGTTTTCAATGCCTACCCATTTGTTTTGGGGTAGTTTTGTATATCTTAAACCTTTGGCCACATATCTTACAAAACCTGAATCTTTTATGCACCCCACAGAGGCATTTCAGCACATTTCCTGTTCTTTGTTGGTGGTAGACCGCCCTGGAAGCCATGACCACCTTAGTTTTTTGTTTTGCTTAAGTCTGATGGAATATGCTGGGCTTTAAAAGTCAATTGTTTGAGGTAGCTAATTTGAGAAACAGCCCACCTACAAAGCGGCTGACATGAACTACTTAAACTCATACACAATTCCTGGATCTAAAATACACCGATATGATTAAAAACATTTTTTTGTTGTTTGTTCTAAAAGCATGGAGAGATACTTGCTTTGTATTTATAGCACAGTAGTTGAACTTAAAAGGACTGTTTTTAATAAGAGGAATGTGACTAAATTTAGCTCAGGGCAAAGCCAGTCTGCAGCATATCTGCATCTGCTTGTTTGGAGAATAACATCCTTTCTAGCATAAAACAATTTTCCAATATAATGCACTGAGAGAGGAAAGAGCTAATTATTAAAATTATTAAAAACAGTAAAGATAGACTGATTCTCATTTATCTTTTTTCAGTGTTACACATTGGCCCTCTGTTTCTTCCTGGTTTCCTTCCTTTGAATTCTATCCTCTTTGCATCTTTTGCTATCCCAAGATACTGTGAACTCAGCAGTGCTTTGGAACTGATAATTAGGAATTCCACTTCTGCTTTTATCAAGTCCTTAATTGTATCTGGGGGGGTTTGACAGCTATATGTGACTTCTTCTGCTGGCTAATACTGAACTCATCACCCCCCCTTCCCCCAACATAGCCACTTTGGCATTGTTAAAAGACAATTGGGCTCTCTTTCTACAGGCAGTCCCTGTGTTAAGAACAAGTTTTGTTCCCCAAGCCTGTCTTTAACCTAGATTTGTATTTAAGTCAGAACAGGCTACTGTACCTATACTTCTGAACACTGCAATTCAACCTCTAGCAATCCTTTCCTAAGGCAATGCAATTCTTGAGAAAAAGAATGTTCTCTGCTTCTATTCTCAATATTCGATTTGGCTATAGTGGCATATTCCATGAATTTGTCGAATTTTCAGAAATGTATGACTTGGGAAAAGATGAATTTAAGCTAGAGGGACAAGGGTGGCATTTGCAGTCATTATACACAATAAAGATGAACTACTGTTTCTTAGAAATTCATAACAGCTATCTCTTGTCTTCCTTATAGAAGATCCAGAAGGGCTACAAATCCATAACTCTTCCTTCCTTCTAAATCCATAGAATCAGAGAATCTGTTTGCTAATTTGATCTTTATCTGGAATAAATGGACACAGCTACATACATCCATTATAGATCAAAATACTAATTTCATGACTTTTTAAATCTTGATACAAAATGAACTTGGTATCTTTATAGAATAGAGAAGACATTTTGCTGAAGACATTTACTATTGCAATTTTGTCTGCTGCAGTAACGATAGTTTGGGAAACTAAAGTTGTTCTGATGGGATGAGTAGCCATTTTCTAACAGCATGGAAACTAATGAATTATTAGTAGATAAAAAGTAAATGTTCTGCATAAATTCCTCTAAACTCCTCCACTTTTATAATCTGCAGTTTTCTTGATGGGATGCTGCTGAAACTTGGGACCCATTCTAAACTGTCAAATACTGTTTAATTAAGCTGTGTTTTATTTTTGGTGTCATTATAATTTAGCTTTGCATTGTTCTAACTTTCATTAGTTACTGATTAGTTTACCGACAGTTTTTATTTATTTATGTGTATTGCACATATTTTAACTGTTATCAATATTTTTGTTGATTTTTGGTAAACTACTGTGAATTTGCATTGATACAGAGGAATACTAGTAAAATAAGTAGAATAAATGAACAGTAGAATTCTAAGCTTATATTCCTGAATCTTTCTTATAAAACCTTTTGTGGTTAATTTCCTTCAGGTTTACTGGACCAGATGGGCCAAGTGGTTTTGGATTTGAGCTGACATTTCGACTTAAGCGTGAAACTGGGGAATCTGCACCACCCACCTGGCCAGCAGAGTTAATGCAAGGCTTAGCCCGATATGTCTTCCAATCAGGTACAATTTAAATGTTTACTTTAAACACTAGTGTTTTGTGGTGGTTTTCCCCCCAGTAATTAGCTCTGATTCTAGTTCCTTTTTCATAGTTATTTCATTAATTTGAATTTTGCATAATTTGTCTGAAAGATTAAACTCATATTTTTATTTTGATAAAACAAAAAAGAGGCTATCACTTGCACTAGTAAGGACTCTGGAAACTGTTCATGATCTAGGACAGGGGTCTGCAACCTTATACACTCAAAGAGCCATTTGGACCCATTTCCATCAGAAAACAAAACACTGGGAGCCACAAAATCTAGATGGGCGTGGCCAACTCAATGTCACTCACTGCCACCTAGTCACATAACACCCTCCACCCAGCCATGCATATCCAGGTTTTGTGGCTCCAGGTGTTTTTCTTTCTATGGAAATACATTTGCAATACATTTTGCTTGCAGGTTTCCAATGTAAAAATATACTTTCAGTTGCCGGATCCTTGGTGCTCTCTAAGCTTGGTTGTTTTCTTGTAGAAATTTCATTAGCAAACTAGGTAACACCATCAGTGTTAGTAGAGAGTGGGGTTTGCTGTCATTTTATGTCAATGGTCTTAGTGATTTTACTTTGAATTAGAGAAAAGGGAAGCAAGTCCAAGGTGAGAACATTAGTAATTGAAATCTCTATATATTATAGTATTTTTCCTTTATATCCCATTAGGCATCTATTATTTATTACTACTAGTTAATACTACTAGTATTACCGTGTTTTCCCGAAAACACGGTAATACTTTTGACCCCCAAAACAAGCGCTTGGCCTTATTTTCGGGGAGGTCTTACTATTTTTGAGGTGCAGGAGGTGGCGAACGTGATCACCTCATGGCTGCTGCTGTGTTTTGGGGAGGGCTTATTTTCAGGGGAGGGCTTTTTTTAGCGCATGTGCTCAAAAGCCTGATTGGGCTTATTATCCGGGGAGGTCTTATTTACAGGGAAACAGGGTATTTCTTTACTATTACTTTGTAGTCTCTATAGTCAGCTAATAGGCAATTTCTATATTTTACTGAACTTTTTATGGCATTCATATTTAAAAAACCCTGGATGTTTTGTACTATTTAAATTGGCTTTTGCTTCAAAATATTTATCTGTTTTTACACTGAGTCTCAATAGCAGTAGCCTTCTGTGATTCAGTGCTCTCCAGCCTCAGCAGTATTTTCTTCCTTTGTACCAAGTAGATGCTCAGTAATATTTCATGGGATAATCACTGCTTTGACCTCTGAACAATGTTTCAGATTTACCTTTCAGTGGTTATTGAGTGAATCTTTTTAGTTTTGCATTCAAGTAAATTGTAATCTTCATCATTTAAGTGTTGGGAGTGCAGTTCTTTGGAAGCACATTCAAATTGTTTTAATTATTACTTGAATCTGTGGCATCTTTGCTGTAAGTAGACTTTAATACAAGAATAGTTAAACTACTTATTGCAAAAATATTGTATAGTAGAACATGGATGTCAAACTGACGGCCTGCAGGCCAGATGCATCATATGCAGGCCACACCCACCCCAGCTCCGCAAATGGTAAAAACATCATGAAATGTCACGTGATGTGGTGAGTTTGACACCCATGTTCTAGAATGTGATATTTTTGGTTCTGTTACTTACAGTAAACATTTTCTCATATAATGCAGTAAAAGATAGGTAACATTCTAATATATAAGTGGTTTTTGTAAGCATTTACTGGCAGCTGTAAAGACTTTAAACTTCCAAAATAAAAGCTTATGTCACCACAGAATATTGTGACTAATTCAGAATCCAGTTTTTCAGTTTGCAGATTATTTCTGGCACCAGTATAATTATAGCACACCTAGCTACAATGTGTGAATCCAGTGACAGCTGAGAATCAAGTTGTGCTCTAAGATTATAAACCTTCACCATCTACATCAAAAACAGGCTTACTTTCTCATTTCAATTGTCACTATCAGTTCCAGTTTTATTTTTGCAACAGCTCCTCCCTATTGTCTAATTTTAATTTTCCCCCTCATCTATCAGTTTTCAATATTTTAACAAATTGGGATCTACAATTACTATTCTGGCTTTAAATTTTTAAATATTTATAAAGACTAATTGTGGGTTTTTTGTCTCATAACATTTAATGATGCTCATTGAATTACAATAAACTCAATTTATTTAGGTATCTCAGACATTTAAAATGCTGGTGGTTTCTGTAGTTTAATTGAGCAGTCAGTATGAATGTTACATCTGTAGAAGAAAGACATTTCTTAAATAGTCTTCATCCAAATAGACACAAATAGCTGGACTTCCAGCAGAGATATTGTATTAGCATTTGAAAACCAGTTGGAAATGGTTGGGATTTCCTGAAGGATGAAATCTAGGCAGTAAAATACAGAATCAAGAGAATATTGTGACAAAAACACAAGCCTCGGGAATAAGTCGCTTTGTAACTCCTTTCATTATGGAAAACAGTGACTGGAGTTTGCATAATTAAAGCATTTAGTTAATTGCAGTCCTGGCTGGTGTTTTGTATGACTTGGAAGACATTGAAATTTGGAATCCTAAGGACTCTTAAGATGGCTTTGAATAACGTTGAGCAGCTACATGTCCCTTTTCTTTATAGGTCTTTACATGCTTTTGAAATCTGAATGTATGAATTGATTTTCCATACATGTCTGCTGAAATGTGAAATATTTCTTGCTTAGGTTACACTTTACTTCCCTGCACCTAATTCTCTGGCCAAATTGCTGTAGCTTCATGGTGGTCAAAAAACCAGGTTTCCTTTGAAGGCTGTGATGGTTTCCAATGAAAATAATTTTATTTCCTGATCTTCCTGCAAGATATTTCTAAAGTGGATTTGAAGACTAAAAGTTATGCTACTTCCAGCCACGATAGCCTAGCTTTAATAAATGCCCTAACCCTCATAGTTGTTGATCAGTAGAATTTTGTTTTCCTGTAGCCATGGAATTAATGGGACATGTTTCATCTAAGCAAGATTTTCCATGATCAGATTCTCTATGGATCCAAAGATTCCCTGTGGATTAATCAGGATAATAGAGGGAGGTTGTTGGAAATGCATATGGTATTAAAACTTCTTTGCATTCATTCTTTTGTGCAAACAGATAAAACTTAACAGAAAACAATGGCATATTAAAATCTGAGCCTTTGATACTGCCATTAAGGCAGCACTGTAAGCTAGCAGCCAACTATGAATGATTATAATATATGGATTTTAACTTTACTGCTATATATTAAGCATTTTTATTCTGATTAGTTTCTAGAAAGAAATAAAGTAGACATAAATTTTTGACAAAATATTTGGGTCCCTACATTGGGATGTTTTTGCCAGGGTCTGAACAATTTATTTATCAAGGTTGCATTGATTGATTGATTGATTGATTTGTTTATTATTTGCTGCCTTTATTATTTGTATAAATAACTCAAGGCAGCAAACGTACCTAATACTTCTTCCTTCTTCTCCTATTTTTGCATAACAACCCTGTGAGGTGAGTTGGTCTGACAGAGAGTGACTGGCTCAAGGTCACCAATGACTAAGGCAGAGTTTGAACTCCTGGTGTCTCGATTTCTAGCCTAGTGCCTTACTGTTTTTGTTATAACTTTGTAAGCCACACTGACTCTTTTTAATGAAAAGTGACACATAAAGTTGCAAAATAAAAATAAATTTTCACTACATTTTCCTGTTTATTGGAACTTAGGGTTCCTGG
Source organism: Pseudoxenodon macrops (assembly GCA_032467955.1). Taxonomy (NCBI): domain Eukaryota; kingdom Metazoa; phylum Chordata; class Lepidosauria; order Squamata; family Pseudoxenodontidae; genus Pseudoxenodon; species Pseudoxenodon macrops. Next base: position 86,555 of record JANHFT010007382.1, read on the forward strand.
CATGGGTTGGCAAGGACCAACATTTTATGTAGAAAACTTCATGGAATCCAATACAGATGAATGAGCAGGGTGATCAGAGACAAACTGTCCTTCTGTGCCAGCTTGCTAAGTAGAATGAATTTTAAAGAGAATAGTCACTTCATAGAAGACTTGTCTAAAGAAATCAGAGTGGTAACTTTTTTTGCCTTCTAATCAGTGGTGCCCAGGTGGGCGTATGACTTATGGCAATTTTTCACACGGCGGTTGCAGCATCCCCATGGTCACACGCAGAGGTGGGTTTCTACTGGTTCTATCTGGTTGTATAGTAGGATAACTCCACGATGACATCACGGAGCCAGTTCCTTCGGTGTCTCCGTGGGCACCACCATTTTGGATTTTGCTTCTGCACATGCACAGAAGCTATTTTTTGATTGTACCCGCACGCTCGAGGCACAATCCTGAGCGAACCGGCAGTAAGAAGATTCAGAACCCATCTCTGGTCACTGATCAAAATTCAGATGCTTGGCAACTGGTTCATATTAAGACATTTGCAATGCCCTGCAGTCATGTGATTCCCTTTTGCAACCTTCTGACAAGCAAAGTCAATGGGGAAGGCAGATTCACTTAACAACCATGTCATTGATTTAACAACTGCAGTGATTCACTTAACAGTTGTGACAAGAAAAGTCATACAATGGGCTAAAACTCACTTAGCAAATGTTTCACTTAGCAACACAAATTTTGGGGTCAATTGTGGTCGTAAATTGAGGACTACCTGTAAATGTAAGCCATTTCACTTAAAAAAAAACCACCCTTCATTATTATACATAAGAACAATAGAAAATAAATGGGTAGTGTTTCTGTTGTAATCTTTTTATGGTGAAGTGATGATGCTTGTTTTGGCCATTTATTGATCATTCCAGGTTTTTAAGAAGTTTGCCTTCATTTTCCTCAACAGAAAATACATTCTGTAGTGGTGACCATGTATCATGGCATAGTCCATTGGACAACAGTGAGTCTAGAATCCAACATATGCTCCTGACTGAAGATCCACAAATGCAGCCAGTTCAGACACCATTTGGAATTGTAACATTTCTCCAGGTATGTATTCTCTAGCAGTCGGTATTCGTATAATTGTCTATAAGAAATAATATATATATTTTTAATAGACAATATCTATATAAACAATTAGCTGCCATTTCCTATTTTTAGTTATTAAAAAGACATATACCATTTCCCATTAAAAACCATGTAAGTAATTTTGGTCAAGGCTAAAGTACTAAGTACTTCCCATGATAATTGTGGTGGCCTTTTAGGTCACTTTAGTTCATTTTCATCAGACTTCAATTTCTTTCTTTTGTACATCTAATATACAGTCCTTACAGTGACAATGGGCCGAGATCTTGCTTGTTGAGCAAAGCAGTTGTTAAGTGAGATGCCATGTGACCCCTTCACTCAACAACTGCAACCCCCAGCTCTCCCATTGTGGTTATTAAGCGGAACCCCGGGGAACCCCAGATATAGTAGGGCAAGGAGACGGCCCAGGCCTCCCACCACACCCGGGAAGCCCAGTCTTTCTCCCCATCCTGTCAGGGAAAATGACCATGGAAACACTGGATTTCCTTTGGCATGCTGGAGAAATGGACTTCAAATCTGATGAAAATGCTAACAGATGCCAGCATTCTGAGTCTTCCAGGGGTGGGGAGAATGTTTCTCTTTCCCTCCCCTCTGGAGCCTCTCTGAGCTTTCCGAGGGGAAGGAAAGGCTCAAAACACTCATGTTTCACTAACATTTCCCCTTCCTCTCCAGAGCCATCTGTTAGGGTGGGGGAAGCTAGTGAAGCCGGTGGTTCTGAAAGGCTTCAATTGATGTTAGCCAAAAGGCATTCACTAGCATTTTGCCCAGATTTTAGGTCCCTTCCTCCAGTGTACAGGACTTTCCCTCCCTTTTCTCTATTGTTTAAATTTGGCCTGCATCATGTTAAGTTTTTCCAATATATTTTCTTGTTATGTATAAAAAGATCTTGTTATAACTCTATTTTATTGTTCTAGATTGTTGGAGTATGTACAGAAGAGCTTCATGCAGCACAGCAGTGGAACGGGCAGGGTATATTAGAATTGCTTCGGACTGTTCCTGTGTAAGTAGAGCATTTCCACCTGACTTGGAAGTAATATCAGCAATTAAAAGATAACGTCTGATTAAGATAGATTCAGCCACTTCCAAATGCCACACTTGAAATACTCTTTTTTAAAAACTGTACATTTAAATAGTTGAGCTCCCCCCCCCACTCTAATTTCACAGTACAACTTGAAATTGCAATTTATTTGGTTAGTTATGGCATCACCATAGTACACAAACCAACAAGCCCTCCAAAGCATTCTAACTAAGCCAAAAGACCCAGTAGGCCCAAAAGTAAAAGAGTCATCTATAATAAACCGTGTAAGGACTATAACAGCCACTATGTAGGATAAACAGGCAGAAGACTAGCAGAGCTAGTCCTTTAGAACTCCTTTATTTCACAACAGATAGACAGACTTAATTATAGTTTCAGCTGGAAAACAAACCATCCTAGACCAAGCCAAGTCCAAAAACGCTAGAGAATTCCTGGAAGCATGGCACTAAAACAAATCAGCCACCAACAGGCACATAGAGAGAAATAAATCTATTCAAAAGAGACAATCAAAAAGCCAAAAGGGGGGGACAGGACCAAAACACCTCCTCACCAGCAATCAACACCCAGATGAGCGAAGATTAACACCAAGATTAACACGAGACCAACAATCAAATAATTACCTCAATCAGGAAACTACCAGGTCAGACAAACAAGCTAACAGTAAGCAACAGCCTAATCAAGGAATCACCAAGATCATTCTCACCAACATCACAAGGCAGAACAAGCCTCTAATATATAAAATGAAATCAATCCACACTCCCTTCTTGCACTAATGAGTTTACCTAGATCGGTAATTAAATGTCTGCAAGAAAACAACTAAACTCGGAGAGTAACAGGGACCCCAAACTTGAACCCTGAGCTATAAAATATTGTCTTCTATTGGTTACTTTATGTTACAAGGGGAAAATAAATATCTTCAGTGTGAAGATATTTTAGGTATCGTATTCCCTTAAGATTGTGATACCTAAAGAATTATGTACATTCGTATATATCTGATAGCCCGCAAAGAGAATCTGAGAGGGCTTTATACAATCTGAGATATATTTAGTAAAGATGCACTAGACACCCTAAAATTCTGGGGATAGTTGCAGTTAACTATTGTTCTTTTTTTGTACATCTATAGAGCAGGAGGTCCATGGTTAATCACAGATATGCGACGTGGGGAAACAATATTCGAAATAGATCCACATCTGCAAGTATGCATTTTAATTATTTAGTTTATTGATATTTCACGATGAGTGGACACAATTGCATTTGTAGCCCAAAACAATTCTCTCCTTATATTTGAATGTTCTCAGAAAAAATAGTCAAATATTTTTGTTACTTTGCTATTAATTTTTGACTTGGATATTTGTAAAATTGCACAACTCCAATATGACTCTGGATGGCATGCAGTAAAAACAAAACAAAACCAACAAAAAGGCCCATTCATGTGAAGATTCCCTGATACCTTATGTGCTTGGGGGAAGTTGAGGGATTGGGATGTGAATGGAAAGGCATCTTTTCATTGCCTTGATCGGAGAAACCAATGTGATTTATGATAATGTAAGGATTTCAAAAGCCTTGAAAAACTGTGTGTAACCCTTCATTCCTGGGTTGGATATAGACTAGCATGCTGAAACTGATCTTTGCAACCATTCACAGTATTGGAATATTAGATGTGAAACTGTCAACACAGAAGTCTTCCTTCAGTATACCAAACAACCATAGTTGATGGATATGTAGTTTCTGACAGTTTCTTCAATGATATTCTCAAGCAGACCAGGTCATGCGTGTTTTTGTTTTCATGTGAAAAGGAAAATTGAATCATTTTTTTCCTTCTGTTTTCATATCAAACTGCTGCAGTTTATTCCTTCTTATTTTAAAAGCCAAGATTTAGTTTAACAGCATCATCTGGTGGTGAATGTTAGAACTGAAGACAAATCATTTCCTTCATCTATTGAACTGGTAATTTCAATGAGATGCAGAAATATGTTTCTGCTATTGATTTTGGAAGTGAAGCATGCTGGGAGAATTAATGGTTGGAATTCATTAAACCTTATTTTTGATTCAACGCTACACTTTCGTGAAATGTAGTTTGAATTAAATGCTATGACTCAAGACACCAAATGATAACTGGCAACTCAAGATGTTTTGGCATCACTTGGTAATAGAGCACAGGCTTCATCATGCACAACTATAGAAGTTCAGTGCCTCCAGATAGGGCTGGAAAAAAAAGTCCCATGAAGCAGTGTAAGTGACATTACAGAGAGCCAGAGGTGGTTCAGAATCTTCTTACTGCCGGTTCACTCAGTCGTGCCTCAAACGTACAAAGCGAGTCAAAAACTAGCTTCTGCGCATGTGCAGAAGCAAAAATTAGGTTCTGTGCATGCGCAGAAGCTAAATCCAAGATGGCTGCGCCCACGGAGCCACCAACAGAACCAGCTCCTTGACATCACCGCAGAGTTACTACTTACTCTATAGAACCGCTAGGAACCCACCTCTGCACTGGCCAGAGCTACAGAATGTTCTGAGTTTTAAGTCCATTGTATTCATCGGCATTGATTTGCGGCTGACTTTTGTGTCTTTAGAGCAGTGAAAAATGAGTACTGCAGCTCTTAATTTCTCAGACACTGAGCATTAATAAGATATATGTCATAGATCCTGTAATGACAGAACAATGTTCTCAAATGCATACTTGTTTGGGATCCTTTTAAGCAGGACCGAGTTGATAAAGGGATTGAAACAGATGGCTCAAATCTAAGCGGTGTCAGTGCAAAATGTGCCTGGGATGACCTTAGCCGGCCACCAGAGGACGATGAAGACAGCAGAAGTATCTGCATTGGTACACATCCTCGACGATTGTCTGGAAAAGGTAAGTTAAACTTTGATCACACCAGCCTTAAGGTTTATTTGGTCTAATAGTTAAGGCACCAGACTAAAAAGCAAAGGTCTGTGAGTTCAAGTCCCACCTTGGGCATGAAAGCTAGCTGGGTGACTTTGGGTAGTCAGTCTCTCTTCGCCCAACTCACCTCACAAGATTGTGAGGAAATATATATATATATATTTATTTGTTCCTGGGCTTCTTACATAGTAATATGACTACTTTACCAAGAAACCTAGTAAATTTTTGATGTCAATTTCTAAAAGTTAAAATATTTACTTCCCAATCTAAGTGAAAATAGAAGGCAGGCACTTTCCAAATATGCTCAGACCTTGTGCATAAGAAGATTTTTAAAAAATATTTAAATAATCTGTATTATAGCTAGGCAACTGTTTCCAACTCAAGAATATATTAAGTTCCAAGTTAAGTCTTCACAGTACTTTGTCAGTACTGTGAAAATAAGTCTTTGCCCAGATACAAGATTGTGCAAATATGTTCACAGACAAGCCTCTACCCCTACACACGCACACACACGCGTGTGCGCACACACACACACACAATCTCCTGGAAATATACATAATTTTACTTTTCACTGAGCATATACATCAGTTTCCATATCCCATTTGAAACTCACTATCTCCCAATTTGCTCTGAAGAACATCTATAATGATTTCTTCTCCTGACTCTTACTGAGTACTTATGCAGAGGTTCCCTATATACCCTTTCCTTAGCAGCCAAAATGGAACTTTTTGCTGACAGTCAGTTGCTTCCCTCCAGGTGAAGGAGACAGACTCTGTTTCCTGGTCAATTGCATTTTGAACCCTTTTGCTGAGAGAAGGGGCAAGCATCTGGGAGGAGGCATAGCAACTAGTTTTCTTTAGCAATTTATGAGGCAGGCCAGGGATCACAAAGCCACTTTGTCAACTCTGGGTTTTTCGATTGCCATGACTTCAGTGTGCCTATGCAGATCGAATGTCATAAAACTAAACATTAGGAAGCCTGTAAGTACTAGCTGATAACAAATGAAGTAAGATCATGTTCAGGATAGTGCACACTGTCAGTCAAAAAGCGAGGTAACTCTTGGAAACAACATGAGAGTTACTGATGCAGGGCAAATTCACATACATTTTCTTCCCTTTTCTCTTATTGCAGTGTCTCCTGAAATTTCATTCTGTAATTGAAGAAGTATTTTACTTGCAGAAAGACAATTCTGATTGTAAACTACTTAGAAACTAGTTAAAGGGTGTTATATTTTACAAACATAGGTTTTAGTACTGAAAAATGTGTATATTAATACCTGTGACTTTGTGTTAAACTTTATATATAGGGAAAGGGCCGAAGCCAGAGGTCTAACATTGCTATATTCTATTATGCTTCATTCAGTGCATTTTGACTAATGTTTTCCAAAAATCATTTGAAATATTACTCAATCAACACTTAAGGTTTTTTGAGTGTTGTTTATATTAAATGGAAACAAATAATAGTTGCCAGTTAGCTGCAAGAAAGTATGTTTTTTTTATATACAGATGAAAAAGAAAGTACCGTATTTTTCTGAGTATAAGACGTACCTTTTTACTCCCAAAAAGAGGGTGAAAACTTGGGTGCGTCTTATAC
>JANHFT010007382.1:119745-130660 GCA_032467955.1 Pseudoxenodon macrops
GGGGGGGAAATGGAGATTTTGCAATATCCTTCCCCTCCAACACCCAACAAGCCACACCCACAGAACCGGTAGTAAAAAAAATTGGATTTCACCACTGTTTTTTTTTCCTTGAAAATGTTTCGCTTCTCATCCAAGAAGCTTCTGAACAGAACTGAACTGAAGATGTTTCTTGAATGAGATGTGAATTTTTTTTTCCAAGGGGAAAAAACAACAACAAGAAAGTCCAGTTGCCTTTTGGGGAAAAAATAAAACACTTTTGGGATATCCTTTTCTTGGTATTAAAGGAGCATTCGCTGCCAAAAATGAAATAGCTCATGGATGAATTCTAGTTGTCAGTGAAGTCCGTGGCGGAAAAGTTACAGTCCTCTTTTGAACAACACATAGATGGAGGCTATGGCATTGGAGGTGGAGTTCGTTTTTAACAAAGAAGCCCAAAGAAATAGTCTTAATAACAAAAAAGGGGAAGGGACAAGAAGCTAAGGCCTATGATGAGAGCCTGAAGGAAATGGGAATGTTCACTTAATAGGGGTACCGTAAGTCCAGGGGTGAAATCCAGCAGGTTCTGACAGGTTCTGGAGGAGCGGTAGTGGAAATTTTGAGTAGTTTGGAGAACCAGCAAATACCACCTCTGGCTGGCCCTAGAGTAGGGTGGGAATGGAGATTGTGCAGTATCCTTTCCCTGCCACGCCCACCAAGCCACGCCCACCAAGCCACGGCCACACAACCAGTTGTAAACAAATTTGGATTTCACCACTGCGTAAGTGTCTAATTTTTGTAATTTATTTTGTCAAACATATATAAAATTAAAGAAAAAGTACTAACCTGATTGTAAATATATGAAATGTATAAACATAGATATGAATACATGAGATGGTTACCAATACATGGAGACAGCCGGACAGGGAGGGTAGGCACAATGGTGCACTTATGCACACCCCTTACTGACCTCTTAGGAATGGGGTGAGGTCCACAGTAGACAGTTTAAGGTTAAACTTATGGGGTTTTTGGGATGTAACAGCAGAGTCAGGTAGTGCATTCCAGGCATTGACCACTCTGTTGCTAAAGTCGTATTTTCTGCAACTGAGTTTGGAGCGGTTTATCATAAGTTTGTATCTATTGTGTGCCCAGGTTCAGGATGAGTTATAGTACCCAGAAAGGTTGCAGGAGAGCTCAGGGTAGTTCAGTGTCGGAACAGCCACAACTTCTTGAGACAGGTTTACTGAAAAAAAGTGGGTGGAAATGTCTGTGCGTCTTGCAGAGCAAATGTTGCCAAAGTCCCTCACACCTGCTGGCCTCCACCCTTCAGTCATTTGCGGCCTCCTCATGCCCCATTTTCAGCCTCTGCGCATCCCATTTTTGGCCTATTCCAGGTGGCAAGGAATGCCGCCACTGCCTATCTCCACCAATCACCACCGCCACCTATCCCTGCCGATCAATGCCATTGCTGCCAATCACAGCTGCGTGGAATGGGCCAACAATGGGACACACAGAGGCCAAAAATGGAGCATGCAAAGGCCAAAAATGGGGCACGCAGAGGCCAAAAATGAGACATGCCGAGGCAGCAATAGGGGGTTACAGCAGCAATGGGCAACGGTGATCCCCACAGCCTGGAACAACTGATCAACGGTGTTCCCAGAGGCCAATCCAACCACCAATCAGCTGCTCGTGCTAAATCAGGCTGCGATAATATGTTGAAGCTGACCAGGCTGTTTGCTGCAATGAATACCAATAGATAATGGGAGGTAGAGGCAGATTTGTTTTCTTGTTTTCCTCCCCAAAATCTAGGTACGTCATAAAAATTATTTGCACTTTTTATATTGCACTAAATACTATTTATCTTTTTTTTAATTCATATTAGTGGTTCGCAGGATTTAAAATTAAGACTTTAGTGGTCCCTGAGGTCCAAAAGGTTGGGGACCCCTGATTTAAATCCCTCTAGCTGTATGTTCCATTGGTGGGTTTCATCCCACCAAGTTTCCATAATGGCAACAATATCATATTTGCCTGATATGGCACACACTATCAAAAGCTTGATTTTCCTTCACAGCAATTCTTACCCACACAAACGTCTATGTTGGACAGTGATTAATATTTATATGTATTTATATGTTAGGGTGTAGGTATATACATGTATGTGTACATTTTTGAGAGCAGGCAAAAGAATTTCATTTTTTAATGTGTGCCAGAGTTCTCACAGAAAGAAATGACAGTAAAGATTATCTTGTCTTGTCTTACCTACTTTATCTTATCTTATCATCATCTTATCTTATCTTGTTACAAGCACTGATAACCCTATTAGTTTTAGATTGCTGGGGACAGAAATGTTCTGTATCAATTAACTCTCTCTCTCCATTGTTTAGTTTAAATGTTTCTCTGGAAAAATCCATGAATTTAATGCCAAGTAATTCAGTCTGTTTCTTTGATGGATGCAAACTACCTTTTGTACAGTTTTTCATCAGATCAGCTACAGACATCGTGATTAATATAAAACCTTCCACTTTGCACCACTTTACACTGTCCTTTTCCTTTTTGTTCCTTCCATACAGGCAGTGGTGGGATTCAGCCAGTTCATACCAGTTCACTAGAACTGGTAGCTAACGTTTTGTTCAGTTCGGCGAACTGGCTGAAGCCTCGCCCCTCCCTTCCCACATCCAGCCACTTCCCACTTTGCCTGGGTTCTCCTCGCCACCCGGCCACTCACCCAAGCTTACTAGAGCCACTTCGTACTGTGACATCATCCAAGGGGAGGGAAGTGGAAGCAGGGAGGTTCTCTCCCTCCCTTTCTCTGTGCCCGTGCCATTCAGCTTTTCCTTTTTCTTCTCAACATCCAAGCCATGTGATTACCACCATGGGCCACCAGCAGCTCTACTGGAGCCAGTCCAGGAAGTTCAGGCATGAATCACTGTTCTGTTCCCACATATGGCTTTACATGAAACAGGCAGTATAACTCCGAGTAAAGGATTGCAGAATATTTTTATTACCAGGAATTCTCAAAACACGATATTGTAGAGATTCTTCATAATCTTTCCCACTACCCGATGTAAAAAGAAGGTAAATATGCTCCCATTGTAGAAAGAGAGGGAGAGAGCACATGCACACGCCGCTCCCCGGTCGGGTTGTTATTCATAATGGCGGGATTTGTTCTTCAATCATGCAGGATGCCTCAATGGCCAATCAAGAGACATGGATGTGGTCACATGTCATAAAACTGCAATCCCCAGAAGGCAATACAACTTTTCCCTTAAGGGGACAGTTCCCAATTCCTAAACTAACTAGACTCTCTAGTCAGCACACTTCCCCCTCACCACTGTCTGTCTATGCCTCATAAGTTAACAATTTACTCTTCATATCTATTGTTTACAAAATGCCTTTAAAGGATACATATTGCCTGGAGATTGCCAATCACTGCGGCAAAATTGAGTAGGTGGTATTTAAACTTAATTATGATTAGAATAGATTCACTGCATTGATTCAAATGGGCTATTCTGGGAGGTTATTATGAATCAAGACTAATATTCACATTTAGTTTTGCTTTTTTTCATTCATTTTACTATAATTAAAAGATTTTAAGGAACAGTGAACAGTCTAAAACAGGTATTGCTAACTAATTTTATTAGCCTAATTATAAATGCTAACTATTGTGATAGCTATTTCACTTAGACAAAGAAGAAAAGATGAGAGAGGAGTAGGAAATAATTAAATGTGTGGGAGTTTAAAGCTTATAATACGGAGCAAGAGTTGTTTTTGTTTCTTGGTATTTCAAAATGAAATAAGGGAGCTGTCAGAACTCTCATTACTCTGCTAATTATATTAGCAAATTATAACATTGCTAATTGTAACACATTTTAAATGGTCAAATTCCAACTATGTACAGTCTCTGAAAGAAATTATATCTGAAAAGCCTATATTCGGGTACACAAAAAGAGGTAGCAAACATTTGTATTTCTATATTTTTCCTGCTATTTAACTGTATTGCCTCTAAAATTGAATTTCTGATTATGGCTTTTAGATTTTTTCTTCTAGGTGTTTGAGTTTTATTACCGTGTTTTCCCAAAAAAAAATAGGAGATGTCCTGAAAATAAGGCCAAGCCTGATTTTTGGGGTGACCGTAAATATATGCCCTCCCCCAAAAATAAGCCCTAATGAAGGGGTGGCCATAGACAGCCAGGAAGCAGCCCTTCTCTTCCCTGGGCACCTCAAGGCTGCTGGGGCCCTTAACCTCAGCCCATTCAATCAGCTGATCAGGCGAGGACCAGGAATTCTGTCCCTCCAGGTGCCTGAAAATATTTCCAGCGCACACAGCTCTGCCCACAGCACTAGGCAACCTTGCAGCTGAGGGACCCTCTGTTCTGCAGTTCACCTTGTAGCTATGGAGCAAGCGATGACCACATCTTGTGCTCCACAGGTGTTGCTTAGGCTCCTGCTACAATGAGGCAGAAAGCCTTGTGGCCCATCAGAATCGCCCCACCCCTGTACCCTGCTGCTGCTGCTTGAAAAAAGGACAGGCAATTGTGAGAAGCGCGTGCTTACTATAAAAGCAAAGCGCAACCTGTCCCTTTCAAGCGATCAAATGTGTGTGTGTGTGAGAGAGAGAGAGAGAGAGAAAGAGAAATGACGGAGGGGAGTAACAAGAATTGCAGGCAATGCTGTTTGAAAGAGTTCCTCTCCGCTGTTTCTCTTTCTCTCTCTCTCTCCTCTCTCTCTCTCTCACACACACACACTTGATGAAAACGGCAGAGGGCAGAGCCAGTAGCGGCAGGGGTGGTGACCTGGCCCAGGGTAGGGGTAGGGAGAGTGACAGAGGCAAGAGTGCCAGTGGCGCTGAGGGTGCTGGAGGCAGAGGAAGGCAACGAAGATGAGAAGGAGGGCATGGTGACTTTGAGCATGCTTTGGTGGAGATTCAAGAGGCAGTGTTGGGGTCCGCTGGGACTCACCTGCTGTTTAGAAGCTGCAAGGAAACAAAAGCAGCTAGCAGTGGCTTCTCTGCTCCCACCTCCAACTCTCGAGCTCCCAAGCAAAGCGGGAGAGGGAGGAAACTCTCATGAGCTGCCTGAGGAAGCTGAGCTGACAGTCAAACTTCTAGCCGGGCACAGTGGCAGAAGCAGCTGGTGAGCAAACCTCTTGGGCGGGGGGGGGGAGTGCATGTAAGACACAGTACCAGGACAAGGAACCTTTTGGCTGCACGCTGCAAGCCAGAAATCTTTCTCCCCTTTTGCTCCAAGAGGCTGCGCCAGCATGATGAGTCTCACAAAGACTCATTTCTGGCGGTTTGGAGGAGGGAAAGATTTCTGCACACCCGATGTGGCGAAGTGCCTGTTGTGCTTATTTTGAAGCCAGGTGAGCCACTCTGAGAGGAGAGGCCAGTCAAAGAAAGGAGTGGCTGGGAGAAACAAGGCAAGGCGCCCCTCAATGTGAGTGATGTCAAGTTAGCCACACCCACCCAGTCACATGACTATGCAGCCATGCCTATCCAGCTGGTCATTAGGACAAAGAACCGGTTGTTAAATTATTTGAATCCCACCACTGGTACTACTTTAAGGAAAGCTATTCTAGAAAGCTATTCTTTAAGAGATCTATGTATTGGTATGATTATGTATATAGCCAGGTTCTCCAGGAAAATTGAAAACACTTCAGAAGCTGTGCTATTTTAACTTGCTTCATTTTCCAAATTCTAACACTCCCTCACCAGTTTATGTTACAGCACATGAGCAGTTGTGTACACATGCTATCATTCTGTGTGCAAATAAGGAATTATTTTTGCATATGCTGCTAGGCAGTGAGAGTGTTCACTCTCTTCATTTCACTTGTTTGATTTCTAACTGGTGACAAGTGAAGCAAATTTCCTCAACTCAGCTGTTCCTTTTCTAATATGATTGCTTTTGACACTAATATATTAGAATCATTGTTTCCCATTTAGCTAATATTGTTTAGTCAGTACATTAACATTGACCCAATGAATGAATTTCATTGTCAAATACAGTTGACCACTCATTCTTAAACCTTTTTTTAAACTCAGTGCAAATCATCTTACTATGAATAATACTGCCAGTATAATTTGGTATGTTTTTCATTTCTCCTTTTGAACTTTCTTTGGCATATTGAGCATGGGAGATGATATACCATTTTTAAGACTTCATATTTGATGCCAGCTTAAAATCCCCAAACACGCTTGGTTTCATTCATTGAGCTTTTAACAACACTGGAACCTGTCAGGCAGACCTGACTTGTTCACTTTGCTTAATATAGGGAAAACCTTTGAGGAAGGAGAATATTTGTCCTTATCCCAGGCAAGAATGATAAATATGTGTCCAAAAAGGGAACAAAAATAGATTGAGAGAGACATAATATTTCTAGAATGGACCTTTGGGAATATATATTATGTTGCAATCAATCATTATTCAATTGTTCCATCTTTCCTCTTGTTGTTACTTTTATTTTATTATATAAAAATGTATATACTAATATTCTCCCTTCTCTTAGTTCTATCACTTATTCTAGCTTGTAATCCTGTCACCCTTTATTAAAAGACTTTTCCTTCCTATCCTATCTAATTTCTTTTTTTAAAAAACATTTTTAATTAGACATACAAAACACACATACACATATTTCTTTCACCAGCGGTGTGTCATCTGGTTTTACACATCTTATCTTATACACCTTTATTATTCTCTATTTTTAAATTCCCTCTCTCTTCCTTCTTAATATATTACACATATAGCCATCTCAACCTACCGTATTTTTCGTAGTATAAGACGCACCAGAGTATAAGACGACCTAACTTTTGGGGAGGAAACCAAGAAAAAGAATCTGCCTCTGCCTCCCAGCAATTTGCCTCACAGCAAACAGCAAACAGTACAGATGATATACACTGTTTGCTGGGTATTTCTGTGCATGTGTTCCTGACCCACAGAAATAGCAAAGAATTAGAGAAATGTACATTATGGCAGTATATTAATTCCAGAAAGTTTTCTTAAATGTAGTCACATTAACTCCTCCCAAATATTTAAATAGATCTACACCGAACATGGCTAAGTCAGGGTCTACATTTCAAACTATACTTGTACAGATCCTGTTAAAATTGATGTGTCTTTCTGGAAGTATACATTATTCTCTGCTATTTAAAAGAAGATATAATAGCACTGGGCCTCTTCAGATCAAGCATTTATATTAAAAGGTTTCTTCATTTTGTTGTCTAGAACAATAACAAAGCAATTAAAAAAAAAAAAGTCTAATAATATGAACATTCTATAAGCATTTATAGTTATTGACTTACCTCCTTGCAGGAAACAAGCCTGATTAGCACAAGAAAATAACCTCTACCTACCAGCAATTTGCCTCCTTGCAGTTTAGTTTCACTTTCAGTTTTAGCACATGCTCCCTGCCTGCAGCCTGAATTAACTGAGGTTCGGGAGGCAGATCAGTTGCTTGTGTTAATCAGGCTCTGGATGTTTGCTGCAAAGAGGTAAATTGCTGGGAAGCAAGAGGCCAAAGGGTGGGGGTGGCTGGGTAGGCTGCATTCAGTGTATAAGACGCACCCAAGTTTTCACCCTCTTTTAGGAGGGAAAAAGATGTGTCTTATACTCCGAAAAATACAGTAAGTTTTGTTAAAACCATCTTCTCACTTTTTATTAATGTAATAGAAAGTCTTGAATTTGCTCTGATGAGTTTTGATTGAATGAGGCCTCTCAAGAAATTGTAATTCACATAGAAGTCTAAATTGTTTTTGAACTATGTGAAAATATGTGTTTTTTACAGCAGGGGTCCCCAACCCCCAGGCTGTGACCCATCACCGGTCCATGGCCTATTCTGAATTGGGCTACACAAGTGCTGGCCAGAGTGTGCGCATGTGTGCACAACAACTTTTGTGAATTGTGGGTGGGCAGGCACTCACCCACATGTGCACTAGCCCGCTGCTCACACAAGTCAAGCTGCGTGCTAGCCTGCCACTTGCGCAAAACCTGTGTGTGCATGCCGGGTCGGCCCAAGCCCGACCAGCAAGCCGCAAAGGTTGGGGACTGCTGTTTTACAATCTACAAATTTTCAGTAGTCTTCATCTGCAACTTAAAGGCTAGGTTAGAATCACATTGGACAAAAAAAGGGGAAACTTTTTTATGCGATGACATTTTGGGAAAAGAGAGAAAAATATACACTGAACATGAGCTAGTCTGTATGTATTGTAAAATACTGTATTGTCAGTAGACTTTTGAGATACTGTGATGTACTAACCTATTCTGATATTAGAGATCATAAAGCAAGAAGGCTTTGGAATCTTAACATAAGTGAGAGTCTTTTGGAGAGCCTAGTTCATACTTTGTTTTGAGTAGATATTTAAATAAAATTAACAATGTTAAATTAATAATAGAAGATTGCAAAGATGTCCAGAGCTAAATGTAAGATTCTCTGGAGGAAATGCACAAGGATGGTGTTCACATATACTGTGTAGCCAAGATCATTAGCCTTTATTTGTTGAACAAGCCAGAGTTGATTTTCTGGGACAGCAAAGTGGTTGTGACTGATCAATTTCTTATTTTCCCTTCCTCCATTTCTTCTATCAATCAGGTGATATTTCATAATATTCTTAACAAAAATTAAAGAACAAGGTTGTTTGTTTGTAGGAAGATTTGCTCTATAATTTGCTCTCTAATTAAGCAAGTTATAGCCCCAGGGCAAAGTGTGGTGCCCAGATCTTCTTTTGATAGTCCTCAGATCTTCATCCAGCTGTACTGCAAATGTTGGCAGTACAAATAATGAAAATTGCTAGCAGGGTTTCCCACCATTTTATGACAAAATATTCATTAAAACTAGTATATGGTCTGTAACACACAATGCATTTAAACAAAAAAACAAATCTCCTGCAAAATCCAGAAAATTCTACTTCTGTTCATTTATCTGAGAGTCCCATCCACTCCTTTGCACCCCAGGAAATACATATAACTTCCATCCTCAAAAAGGATAGTCCTGGGGATTTTGTGATTATTGTTATTTTGGCTGTGTAAGGTTGATGGAATTAGCTTCGTTTATTTTTTGTTGTTGGCGGTTTTGTTAGATGTACACTATATTGGTTTTTTTTTTTTTTTAAGAATTTGTAGAATTTAGAGAGCAATCGTGTTTTGTTTGGTTTGGTTTTGCCTGTGTCTGTTGTCTCGAGTATGGTTAGTTTTATTTCTGTGAAATGGGTATTTTGTTGAAATGTTTGATGATGGTCTTTGCTTTGACATTGGGAAGAAATTCCCTATCCTTTCAGGGAGGAGTTAGGCATGGGGGGAAAATAGCCTGAGTGGCAGAAATGCTGTGTAGTTTTTCCCACAACTGTACTTTTATTTAGTTTCTGAAGGAACTGAACTGGGAAGCCTATTCCTTAATTTTTATGCTTCAAACTGTAATTGGATCTAACACCATTGAAATGCTTTTATATGGAAAGAAAAGTGATCCCTGCTGGTAGAAAACAGGTATGCTAGAGAAATGACTAAGCTAGATAGAGCCTTTCCTACAAGATCTAATTTATTACATATAAATATTGTACGTGTGTATGCACATGTTTTAATTTTAAAAGGACCAGCTGACCTGGAGAAATGTTCCAACTAATTCAGTATCTTGTTTTTTCACAGATGCCTTTGAGAATCTCATAAGTCAAGACATAGCAATAGCATCCTCTTCACTTCTCAGGACCTAATACTGAGAGACATAGTTAAGATGATAAATAATTGTTTTGATTGCTGTCATTCTGTCTTGGGCTCTCGGGAATTCTTTCCTCCAACTAAATTAGTTTATGTATATAGTTTATTTGGAAATATGTTCATTACTGTAATAGGGAAGTGTTAGCCACAACTGTCTCATTGATTTTGCTCTCTCTAGTTAACTCTGTTTATTCTCTTTAAAGTTGAATAAAAGGAGGCAGAGACAGTATACTGTGAAATGCTAAACTGGAATTTAAAAACCATTGTGAATTTCTCATGAAGGATCTACAAGTTTAGAGCTAAATAATGTCTCTCATAGGATTTTCTGCAAGATCCTAGTGTTTTCAGTGTTATATCCTGCATGAGTATTCATTTTGGAGGGCAGAACTGATCCTAAAAATGACTTGTCATTTTTAGAGAGAGTGCATTCAGGTTTTTTAATCTACTTGAATGCAACCACAAGTTACTGGCTTGGCAAATCAAAGGTATGGTGCTTTTATGTATTTTTGTTTAATCAGTAACGATTTATGACTGTTCTAGTCAGTTTCCTAAGGGACAACATAATAGAACAGGGTTTGGTCTCTCCTCCAACTCTTCATGGGCAAATACTCACACTGTGGCTAGTTATGTTGGCTTTTTATTTTTTCTCAACAGAAGGTAAGAAGCGTTTGCTTTGCACTCTTGTTCTTTGCTTGCTAGTTCCTGAAGTGTTTTACCGGAAATAGAAGCTTTGGCTGCTCTTCAGTTGGTTTGCACCTGCTACTTAATCCCTTCAGCACCTGGAGCAGTAAACACCCTTCCTGGCTTGCCGCAACAATTATTAACTTTTAGTGCAGCTGTTGCACTAGTCATATGCCAGGATAATGCTAACAGAGCCACCAGACCATTCCAGAGTGTTTAACTATCTAACTATGAAAAAAATCTCTGTAAGTTAGTTATCATACAAGCTATGAGTAGAATAGAGATTTGAACCAATTGCACGTTGCAAGTTCTGGCCTATCTCCTGTTCTGCTCACAAACTGAATCCCACAAAAGCACTAAAGATTTTTGTAATCCAAAAACATAAAAGGTTCAAAATATAAACAGTTGGATTGTATTTAAAAATAAATGATTTAAATATACAACCCTATCACAAATAACATTTTAAACACATAAGGGTAAGATAGAATAGAATAGAATTCTTTATTGGCCAAGTGTGATTGGACACACAAGGAATTTGTCTTTGGTGTATATGCTCT
>JANHFT010007382.1:136950-157627 GCA_032467955.1 Pseudoxenodon macrops
TCACCCTTAATGGGTGATCAGGATATGCATAGGGATTAAGGGGGAATACAACAGAACACAATACCAGAACACAACAAGAAGCAAAACGTCTTCAAGGAAAAACAAAGTCCAGTTGCCTTTTGAAAAAGCATCTTTGGGACAACCATGACCTGGATGACTGAGAATCTCCATAGATATCCATGCACAGTTTATGAGCCAATTATCTTTTTTGCTCATCCTATTTCCTAATGTGGTTCATGTCTTTCAGATTGTTATGATTTATAAGCTATTTGTGCTTTACATTTCACATTAGGCTTAAGACCATGGCCATCACATGACTATCTGTGTAACGAAGAGTCAACATCTTTCATGTTTGGATTCTGTACAGATCAGAAGCACTAATCCATCTTCAATCAGGCAATCTAGGCTAGGAATGAATGGAGACATAGTTACAGCAAAGTTGTTATAGGCATATTTTAATTCTAGACTTGGAAAATGGGACGTGCAAAACTAAGTGAAAAGAACATTCATAATCAAATCTTTCTTCCACATGGTTTCAAACTGTGGAAATTACACCCTGGACGTTTGCACATTCAGTTCTGTTTGGCAGCTTTTGTGCACAAGGGGGAAAGGAGAGAAGACCCTTTCAACGTTGGCCTCATTTGACTCTGATGGGGATGGAAGAGTTACTATCTGCAAAGCCATTGATAGGTGGGATGTCAAACATCATGAGCTGTAATCCTCACTGTTAGAACTGCCAAGCCATCTCCTAAGTCATCAGCAGCAACACGGTGGAAGGGAGGGGAAGGAGGGAGGGAGCCCGTCCCCTTGGCAACAGATGCATATCCTGAGGACACCTTCGTCCTACTTCTTTCTTCAGCGTTCCTCACTGTGTGCATCACCTCCTTTTAATGGATGGATACGCTAAAAGCCATAATCCTGGGGAAAATCATGCTACAGTGATTCTGTTTGTCTCCTACTGAGCCATTGAAGAAAATGATCCCCAGCAGAACCATTAAAATACGTGCCTTAAATCCCATGCGGACTCATCAACTTTGCTTTCTGTTGTTGTTCCTGCTCTCCATAACCCATGCCTATGACAGTCTCTTCTTCTAGGCTGACGTTCCTTCTGAGCTAATCAACAGCACCTATAGTAGTTGCTCTGCCTTTCTTATCTTGCCATGGGAATCAAACAGGGCAATTATCTCAGAAATCCTGTCAGGTTTATGTATTAAGCTGTAGTGGGTTGTCAAGCTTGGGACTTGTAGCATTTGGGTCCTCTTCTCACAAAAACGTGGCCACTAACTAG
Organism: Pseudoxenodon macrops; assembly: GCA_032467955.1. Lineage (NCBI taxonomy): Eukaryota > Metazoa > Chordata > Lepidosauria > Squamata > Pseudoxenodontidae > Pseudoxenodon > Pseudoxenodon macrops. The sequence goes on from JANHFT010007382.1 coordinate 138,239, forward strand.
TGTTTAATCCAGTATCCAGGGAAGCCTTTTTGTTATGTGCTTATTTATTGTTTACTTGTTTGTTTATTACTCAGACTTCTGTACTGCAACAATCCAAAGATCCAGAGTGGCTTACAAGTTCCTATTATAATAAAAATAAGAGTAAAAGCAATATATAAAAACTGCAAGAATAGTGAACACTCATTATAATCCTGCCTATCAACAGCCTCACGGGTAGCATCATCCTTTGATTCCATCCCCAAAGGTTCTCTGAAAGAGAAAGGCCTTAACTATGAGATAGAAATTTAACAGGGAAGGAGCTAGGAATCTGTCTGGGGATTACTGTGTGGCCTTTAATATCTGCCTGATAAAAAGAATATTTATTTAATATCTTCCTAATAAAAAGATTTTTTTTCCAGATAGTCTTTTCATCATCCTGCACATGTAGTGAATAGCATCTGGGCAGCTTCTAGAATAATCCAGCCTTTGGGAGACGCCTTGAGGGGGAAAAGGGTGCTTTCCCACACATTTTAGTTTTCAATGATGCCTCAACAACTACATTGACTATGTCTGAACTCCCATATCACATTAATACATAATGTTTTTTTTTGTATGTGTGTGTGTGTTAAGTATTAAGTTTGAACCCACAAACTGAGCTTTATTCAATACACTATGGTAAAAAAAATAGTATTATGTACTATATAAATCCAGCCAGTGTCTCTCTTTACCACCTAAAGAAAGTTTTGCAGCTTCTCATTGATAGTGCATTAATACTCACAGATTTAATCATTGATAAGGGGGCTGACCTGGTATGCATTACAAAGCTTGGCTGGGTGTCAGGTATAAGAAGCCCTCAAATCTTGTGCCCACGTGGATTTTGGGTGTGCCGTCAACCATGATCCTGGGGAAGTGGGAGGGGTGTTGCCATTGTCATCCAAGATGTTCTAGGGCTTCCAGAAGTGCTATTCCAGAAATTGCTGGATGTGGGACCTGATTTATAAAGCTGAGCCTTAGAGATCAGATGAGGCCTCTGCAAGGGTACCAGCATCCCTGATGTGAGGCTTCTTCTCTACCTGAGCCATTTGATTCTGGCGCAAACATTGGTGGTAGAGTTCCGTAGACTTTACAACTCTTGGGGACTTTAATTTGCCTTCTTTAGACCAAGAATATGAGCTGACTCAAGAGTTTATAGCAAGGATCTGATTCAGATTACTGATGGCTCATTTCATAGTGGGGAGTTAGGTAGTCTTTTTCTTATATATAGTATGTAGTATTATTTGAAGATGTAGTCATCAGTCCCTTGCCATTGAGAGATTACTTCTAATTAGCCTGGAAGTTCTCTGTGCTTACCCCTGCTGCATGGAGAAAAGAGCAATTTGTCTGTCTGAAGCACCAGGTGGACCTGTTGGGGTTCCAGAGGGAACTTGAAGTTCTACTGCATGGTTTAACAACCAAAGCCTTAGTTGCTATATAAAACGAATATGTGACGGGAGCCAGATTTTTGCACCTGGTGTCTTTTGTTATGTTCAACCCCCACCCTGATTCAGATCTTTTACCTTTTTCTGTGTTTAAAACATCACTTGAACCCCATCTCTTCCCTTTGACCTTTTGCCCCTTCAGAAAGGCAAAGGGGGCATAGAGAAACCTAAGGAAATTAATTCCAATCCAAAGGGCCCATTGACTCCTAAGGTGTTGTTTAAATCAGGGTTTCCCTCACACCATGAACACTGTTCTTCCACTTTTTCTGTTTTTTTCAAAGAGCTTTCTTTATCATATCATATAGCCTTGGAAATGAAGCCTTTGTCTTCCTGAATCAAAGACTTAATCTTTGAAATTACCAATGGATTTCATTATGATGATTAATGTGGCAGATGCGACAGCACTTTATGACTGCCTGTCTAACCAAGCTACCGTGTGGTGACCCTCAAATATTAAATATTGACAATTTCCCTCTCAATGTTCTTTGCCCACCCAGTGGCTCCAAATAGCTGAGGTTCCCATCTCTCCCCAGGCAAGAGAGAATGCAAAGAAGAGCCAATAAACTATAGCCGGTGGCTATTTTAATATCAGTTTTTAACATCCATCTTTAATCTGCAGATAGGGTTCTTAATAAAGCTGAGTAGCAATGACCTTATTTAACATTAGGGACATGAATAATTGCATAGGTTTCAGAAAACTAGTCATGAAAACAAATGGAGCACATTATAAATAGTTGATAAAGGCCTTGCTGGCTTTCTTTCGTATGAATAATGGATCATGCCAAAGTGGAGCTTGCTGGGTGAGTGCTAAGCATGTGCTATGCAGGGACAGGGAGATGTAGTTCCAGTATGTCTAGTAGCACAACTAATATCATGGATCCACTCCAGTGGGGTGCTGTGGAAGCCCATGTCCTAGCTGGGACTGATGTAGTTCCCTGGAGTCTCCTGACTCTACTCCTTGCTGTTCCCCTCTTTGCTTGCCTTCCTGAAAGAGTTGTTGGCCTAGTACAAAAAGATTCCCTCTGTGTTTGACTGACAAAATGGAATTGGTTATGTTGAACCAGGAAACCGGCTGTTCTGGAGCCAGCTGTGGTCTTTGGTCAAAGAACTGCAATCATGGTATGATTGTAGCTAAAACTGAAAGACTGACTAAGACAGTGTTTTCCAACCTTGGCAACTTTAAGACTTGTGGAATTCAACTCCCAGAATTCCACAGTCAGTCATTCTGGCTGGGAAATTCTGGGAATCGAAGTCCAGATATCTTAAAGCTGCCAAGTTTGGGTAACACTAGACTAAGCATGAACAAAGTCTCCATTCAGTTATGTATAGGACATTTGCACATATCTCAAGGAAATAGAATTTGTTTACATTTTATCTAGTCTAGAAGATTTCTGTGCCTCTAATTATTTGTCTCGTTTGATGGCCTGTAAGTTAATTAGTTATTAGCACAAATCTGCTCTCATTTGCACATATTGAAGGGTTTTAAAAGATGCTGTTAGAAATATAGGGTCCAGTAGACACAACCTCAAAGGATGACAAATTGCTAAAAATGAAATTTGGATCAACCATTAATCTGCTGTGTTTGTTTGTTTGTTTGTTTGTTTGTTTTTTTGTTTTGTCAATATACAAGATAGCAGGTATAGGTATAAACATAAACATATACAAAGTAAGTACAGATAAATGAGGACAGAAAGACAGGGACAGTGGGCACAATGGTGCGCTTTGCATGCCCCTTAAAGACCTCTTAGGAATGGGGTGAGGTCAACGGTAGACATTCTAAGGTTAATGTTTTTGGGGTCAGGGGAAGAAACCACAGAGTTAGGTAGTGCATTCCAGGCATTGATCACTCTGTGGCTGAAGTCATATTTTCTGCAAACAAGTTTGAAGCGGTTTACATTAAGTTTGTATCTATTGTTTGCTCATGTATTATTGTTGTGGTTGACGCTAAAGTAGTTATTGACAGGTAGTACATTGTGGCAGATAATTTTATGAAAATGTTGCTTAAGAACTCAAATTAAAAGAAGCCATGAGACTTGCTACACCTCTATTTAGGCTTCACTGCAGTTAAAAATGATAGTGCAGCTTTGCTTTGTTTTTAAATATTCTTTCTACTGCCCTGTTAAGATTAATGCAAGTTATGGACAATGAAAGGAACCAGATTTTTAAACATTCAGGGGATTGCACCTTTCAAGGTGGAACACATCATGTGTGTCACATTGATTTTTATATTGTGAATTAAGTTCTTCCCATTGAGCATAGAGTTACCTGGGTAGAGAGGATGTTACACATGTGGTCTCTCTATCCAAACCTAGTTATGAGATCTGGATCAAAACCTATTAAAACACAAAGTTTAATAACTTCAGTATTCTTTAGCCCTAAAATCTGTCTTAAAGGGATAGGACCAGAGGTGAGTTCCTACCGGTTTGGACAGGTTCTACCAAATAGGTAGTCGGCTGCTGGTGATGTCACGGAGCTGGTTCTGCTCTGTGGGAGGCGCCATCTTATTTTGGGGGGGATTTTTTTGTTGAATTTGTTTGGGTTTTTTTCTTCTGCACATGCACAGAAGCTGAATTTCCGGCACTGCACATGCATCATCATCTTGTTTTTGGCCTTTTAAAAAAAAATCCGGTTTTTTCTTCTACTGCGCAAGTGTGCGCCCATGAGGGACAGACAGACAGACAATAGAGAGAGAGAATAAAAGGAAGGGACAGAAATTATAAAAATAAACATTAAACTGAGAACTGCAGAGTAGTGTCAGATATAATTACAAGGAAATTCAAACTACTTCATTAGAAGAAACATCTCACTTTTACTCTTATTTTTCAACTTGATTTAAAACAAATACAGTTGCATGGTAATTTAACACCTTGTCACATTCAGAACTGTTATATTTAACTGCTATTTATGTCAAAGTTTAGATTAGCTATAAAAATAAAATGACATAACTAAAGAATTTAAACGTCTTATTTTAAGAGAATTGAAAGCTTAGATGCGGCAAATGGCCATGCACAGGATTGTACTCCATAGTTTCCAGATTAAATGAAAACTAGTATTAGAGTTGGGTTCCCCCCCATGTCTTAAATATTTTGGAGATTGCTGTGTGCTCCCCATATTTCTAATAAAGAAATTAAAAATGTTTTCAGTAAAAAGCATAAAGTATCCTAGTAAGAGCTTAGCATTTATAAAGCCAGTCCAGTGTATTTTATAGATACAGTATATGCAATTTAATAATATTGAATAAATAACATCTAAAAAAGGAAATTCACCATTTAAGACTTGTTGCATCCTATAGTAAATCATCTTCCAGATTAATTTGGGCTTTATGGGATTGGAATTTTTGCATAATTTATGATTATTTGGTTTAAATGTGGGATGAAAAACAGAGATTGGAATCTGTCCATGTCACTCTTGAAAGAACGATTTTTCATAATGAAGCATTCAAAATATTTAGAAGGAAAATCAAGACGCCTAACAATAGGGCGAAAATCATGCCTAAAAGGAAAAGTCTCGTGCTAGTTCCAGAGTCTGAAAATGTGCATGTGTATTTCTGTAGGTTTCTTTAATTGGAAAACTGCAGAGTAATATTTGGAGCAGAGCAAATAAAGAAATAGTTCCACTACCCATATGAATGAATTTAATTTGCTTACATTTAAATGCAAACGAAACATATTTTTCCTCCCTTCCTCCTCCTCCCACTTGGCAGACCATCTGTGTTGGATGTGGGGGGGAACACAAGCTGTTTCAAAGGACAGTGTGGTTTGGTTGCTTCAATGAGATGAAATATTGTTAGGGGATCACAGTCCATATCATCTTCCAACCTCCTTTCCTCTTTCCTACAGCCATAGAAGGCCGACGGGACCAGTGCGAAGTGCCCAGAGATCCAAAATACCCCGACTGCTCTGGAAAAGTAGAGGTGAGTATGCAAGATTTTAAATTATATTCTGATTAGGATCAATGAGAGGATCTGCTCACTTATTGAATGACAAGTTAAAAACAACAATGAAAGCCTTTTGAGGAGGAGGTAACCTTTTTCTAGCAAGCAAAATAGCAATCAACGAATCTCATCCACACTCACGTTTCCCTCGAGTTAGAAGCAAAGCTGTAAAGGACAGGTAGTATACATGTACCCTGTTTCCCAGAAAATAAGACCTCCCCAGATAATGAGCCCAATTAGGTTTTTGAACGCATGCGCTAAAAAAGCCCTCCCCAAAACACAGCAGCAGCCATGAGGTGACCACCCTCGCCGCCTCCTGCATCTCAAAAATAATAAGACCTACACAAAAATAAGGCCAAGCGCTTATTTCGGGGGTCAAAAGAAAATAAGACCCTGTCTTATTTTTGGGGAAACACAGTAATAGCTGACACTTATTTGCATGATGAGTTTTTTCCATTTCATTTTATTTTTATTGCTTTTCATCTATAAGAGAATAAAGAAATATAAACATAAATAATACAAAAGAGTATCAAAATAAACCAAAAACAAATTGAAGAAAATAATTTCTTTTATTTTTCGGATAAATACATATACAATGAAACTCAGGTCAAAGAGCAAATATAAATGTGGATCAAATTTGGTTTCATTTAATAACTTGACAAAAAATATCAAAGGATGCAAATTCTGTTGATTAAATTCTAATTTGGAAAATATGTTTTTAATGAGGAAAAAGGGTTAGCAGGAAATATCCATGGGTAGTGTTTGAAAAGACAATCTGAGAAATTTCCTTCTACACAGGAAAGGAATCCTAGATAAAGTTACGTGCCTGAAATGAGTGAGATCTGAATCACCTACACTGCATTTATATATTAAAATGAATCAAATTAATAAGCCAATCTGGAATCTTTCCTCCCTGTAGCCTAATGGTTAGTATTTTAAGCAGCTTATTCCAAGATATTCTGCAGCACTTTAAAAGCTATATTTAACATTCTATTATGCATTGCTTATAAAATCAACTGCTATTACATTCCTTCAGGTCAAGCCTGAGAGTTGTGCCATAAAAACAAACTGACAACAAAGAAAAAATATCTGTGCAGCTGTTTCCGCAAAGACAAGTACAGCATTCTATACTCATAACATGCCATAACTGGATACTGCTGGGAGGGGAACAAAAGCAATCAGCCAGAAAATACAAAAACAGGAAAAATTATGAAACAGCATTCCTAAAAGCAGGATAAGAGTACTTCAATAGGTTGTTATAGAGTTGCCTAAATTTAATCATCATCATGATCAGTGGCAAAAGAAAACAAAGATAGTACCAATAGTAATAGGATGCAATCCCAAAATAACGGGTACCAAATGAACACCATGGACATTGATAAAATCAGCATCAGTCAATTGCAAAAGGTAACTTTGCTTCTAGTCCAACCTCCTGTCCAAGGCAGGAGTTCTTACACCATCTCAGACAAGCAGTTGTCCAATCTTTTTTTGAAAACCTCCAACGATAGAACATGCCCACTTCCAGGAGGTAAGCTGTTCCACTGAATACTCATCCATTCTTACTATCACAAAATTCTGTCTTATTTCCAGGTTAAATCTTGCTCTGATGAGCTTCCATCCAATACTTCTTGTGCTGCCCTTGGGAGTTATGCAGAATAAATTGATGCCCTCTTCCCTGTGATAACACTTCAAGTTCAGAATACTGCTATCATGTGTCTCCTGAACTTTCTCTTCATTAGGCTAAACATATCTAATTCCTGTAGGCGTTCATCATTTAATTTAGCATCATCTTTGTTGCTCTTCTCTGCACTCTCTCTCGGGCCTCAGCATCTTTTTTGAATCATGGTGACCAGAACTAGATGCAATATTCCAAGTGTGGCCTTACCAATACAGTATAAATTTAACAAATAAATAATAAATAAAGTGGTGCTATCACGTCCCATGATCTTGATACTGTCCCTCTGTTGATACAGCCTTGGCTTGCATTGTCTGTTTTTGACAGCTGCAGCACACTGCTGATTCATACTTTAGCGGTGATGCACCAGGATACCTAGATCCCTTACATAGTTAACTACTGTTGAATCAAGTAGCTCCTGTTAAGTCAGGTACCTATAAATTTATCTTGTATTTTTATGTACACTGAGAGCACATGCACCAAAGACAAATTCCCTGTGTGTCCAATCACACTTGGCCAATAAAAAATTCTATTTACAGTTATCCCTTCTTTATTGCCAGCAGAGCAGAGTCCCCCTTTTCTTATGGGGAATTATACTATGTCTTTTATACTCCAGAATTATACTATGCCTTTTCTTTCTAGAATTGCTATCAGCTAAGAATGATTTGTTGGGAACACCCACCCCTCTCTCTGAGAGAGAGGCGGAGGGAGAGGGAGAAGGAGAGAGAGAATAACAGAAAATCATGAAAATTGCAGATTGTCATAATGCAAGTTCAAACATTTTCTGTTATGATTTCTGGTTTAGCCTTCTTTTTGATTATGGACACATTTACTTTGTCATGGTTCCCAGGTGGGAGTATGGGCTGCTAACCATTAGCTAGCCCAGGGCATTAGTTGCCCCAGTGGAGCTCAAAGCAGACATGCTTGAGCTGGCATACTTTCAATGTGAAGCAGGAAAATATGGGAAGAGGTTGCATTTGCAGTGGACAGTCCTGCTTTACATTGAAAGCAGTGTTGTTTTAACTTGTCTCAGCTCAAGCAGTGCTGTCTAGTTTGAGCCCCACATTTTGATAGCAGAAAGGGGCAGTAATGTCCACTCACTTGGATGAATCTAACAAAATATATCTTGCAGTCTATTTAGACTGAGGTAGAGATGTAAAGATGTGTACCATCAACATACTGATTATAGTAAACTCTGTGTCGATAGATGATCCCAACCATCTAGATATTAAATAGGAATTAATAAAAAGGGAAATCTTAGGGTGGGTGGACTTTGATGGTCTTCTAACCCAATGCAAAGAGCATAAATTCTCAGACTGGCCCGTTCAATTAAATTTCATCAGAATTGCTTCTGATAAGAAGGAGAGAGTTTGACTGACACTCATAAATGGCCTGTTTTAAGTATGCAATCATCTCTCCAGTGACCTGCTGCCTTCCTTATATCCCATGGTTTATTTAAACATTAAACTTAAACATTAGAAGAAGGCATCATAAGGATGTTTTTGTACAATTAGGAATTGCAAGCAGCTGCACAGACTGCAGAATAATGAAAAATTGAGCAACAGAGAGCAGCAGTACCTGCATTAGCTCCCTCTACTGCTTCCAACAATAAAATAAGCTCCAGAACAGCATTAAGAGGAATTAAAATTAACCCCTGGGACTCTGAGAATATGGTACAAAAACAAAATCTTCTTTTTGAGGGAAGAAAACAACTGAGGGGAAATTTCAGGATAGTTTTAGCTGAAATATCAAATATTGCAGATGGTTGGTTGTTTTTTCCCTTCATAGGTCTTAGACGGCAGCTGTGACAGAAAGTTGCAAGGGAATAGAGAATCTCAAGGTTTCAGATGAAATACATTTTCTTTCAATCTAATAATTGCCTATTTCTTCATATGTTCTTTGAACAAAAACAATACCTTTATGTGAGGCAACTTAATGAAATACATTAAAGTATAAACTCAGAAAATTCTGTCTCTGACAGTAAATATACAACTACCAAGTGCATCAAATAAATGCACTGTACAGGTAGGTATCAACTTATATCCTTTTGTTCAGAGAACGTTCAAAGATACAGTGGCACTGAAAATAAATGATTTATGACCAGTCCTTGAAGTTTCAGCCAACACAGAATCCCTGCAGTCACATGCTCATAATTTGGGTAATCTCAGGTGTCCAGATCATAACTATGATATTGCACCAAACCCCAGTCATGTAATCACCATTTGCAATATTCCCTGCTGGCTTCCCACAAGCAAAATCCATTGGAAATCTGGCAGATGAGGTCGCAAATCACACCAGTAACTTGATCTTTTCCCGTCAAGAAACCTGCTATGGAGTCAGATCCCAAGTATCTCATGCTGTGTATTATCCCTTTACACCAGAGGTGGGTTCAGACTGATTCGGACCGGTTCTACCGAGTAGGTAGTAGGCCGCTGGTGACATCACGGAGCCGGTCCTGGTCCATGGGCACCACCATTTTTTTTTTGGGGGGAAAAGTTTTTTTGAATTTTTTTCAAGTTTTTTTCTTCTGCGCATGTGCAGAAGCCGAGTTTCTGGCACTGTGCATGCGTCGCCATCTTGTTTTTGGCCTTTATTGGGGGGGGGAGATTTTCGGCTATTTTTTCTACTGCGCATGTGCACACCCATGCGGCGCGGGAGGCAGCGAACTGGTGGCGAGGTAACTTAGAACCCACCCCTGCTTTACACCCTCCCATTATCCATAGGGCCCTCTGCAGACCACCTTTGCCTACCTGCGGTTTCTGCTGTCCCTCCCTGACCTCACCGAAACTGACTGCAAATATTACTGCCCTCCCCAGGTGTCCCTCCAGCCTGCCCACAACGTCCTCTAGCCTGCCTGTGTTCCATTCTGCATACCTGTGGCACCCCTCACCCTCCCATGACAACCCCATGCTCTTTGCCTGGGACTCCCACCTCTTTAGTACCTTGCTTTTTCAGAGAGAATTCACACTTCAATAAAACTGGCTAAAATGATAAGAGGTTGGGGTTAGTGAATAGAGAGGCTGGGTGGTAGGTAGTATCAAGATTCATGATCACATTTTCAGAAGCAGTCTCCATGTGGAAACAAAAGTGCTTATGTTCTTTTCTTTAATCAAAGTAGTCAGTTATGCCATTTCAGCCAACTCCATCAACTTCTGCAACCATTCCTCTATGGTAGGAATTGAAGTGTCTTTCCATTTTTTTGCATATAATAGCCTTGCTGCTGTCAATGTTTATACCGTGTTTCCCCGAAAATAAGACAGCGTCTTGTTTTCTTTTGACCTCCGAAATAAGTGCTTGGCCTTATTTTCAGGGAGGTCTTGTTATTTTTGAGGTGCTGGAGGCGGGGAGCATGGTCACCTCCTGGATGCTGCTGTTTTGGAGAGGGCTTATTTTCAGGGAACGGCTTATTTTAGCGCATGCGCTCAAAAGCCTGATTGGGCTTATTATCCAGGGAGGTCTTATTTTCAGGGAAACAGGGTACTAAGTATACTATTACTACTAAGTATACTATTATTATGCTAGTATTATTACTAATATAAAACATTGCTTTAACTGCTGTGATCCTGGTTCATCCCTAAATTCCATCCGCACTCTCATTCTCTCATATTTTCTTCTGTTGCTATTTTCTTCTTTGTTAATTGCCAGCAGGTAAAGCATTGGCACTTTCCCGATGCCGTACTTTGCCCTTCTTTTTCTTCCTGACCCTTCCATCTCTGTAAAGAAAACTTATTAGATGCTTTCTCTTTTGTCGCTGCTGTTGCTGCTGCTGTGTTCCCAAAACATGCTCATTTCCTCTGTCCTCCTCTTTGTCCTCTCCCTTTCTCCTCCTTTCTCTGTTTTCAGGGTTGTAGTTTTTACATGCAATTCTGCCATGCTGACACTGGAGATAAGGTTCAAATAGGAGGGGAGAAAAGTGGCACAGATGCATATAATTTTCTTAGCAGCCTGCTCTTCCACAATCTCCTAGACTATTTATGTGGCATCCAAGATGTCACAGCAGTCTGGGTAAGAATCATAGCTTTAAATGAAAATTAGTCAACAGGCGCATATTTTCTGTGGATTTGGGGTGTTAATGCATTCATACAATACTGAGTGTATTTCAATTCTGCATGATCACAATAATGTTGTAATACCTGTTGGATCAGACCTCCTGCATTTTGGGGTATCAGGTTGTGAGCCTAATTGTTGAATCCTGAGTATGGAAGAAATGGCCAGGTACAAAACCTGAAGTTTTGAACAAGGGAGAAGTGAACACTCCAGATGCCTATGAAATTCTTTTTGTTTATAGGGACCATAGAATATGTCTTTATATTTAGCATTAATCTGAACCTTCCCCACAAATCCTGGGCAATTTTTTTAGGCAATACATTGGATCAAGTTGTTATGCCTTAAATGATTCTATAGCTGTTTCTTTCACATTTGTTTTTTCTAGTTTTTTAAAAAAAAACTCTAAATACTTGCATTATTTCATTTTCATAACTCTTAAAAATAAACTAAATGAATGTTGAACCATTTCAGTGTTTGCCCACATTTTAGGATGAAGCTGTATTTCACTGCAGAATTTTGGTGCTATTTTATTGGAGAATAGTGGAGTACACGAAGGGATTTACATCTGATAAAACATTAGGCTTTGCCTGGCAAGCACAAGTTATTTGGAACATTTGGACTGTGGCGTAAAGGGAGGTGCAAGATAACAGCAAGAATGGGGCAATGATTTGTTCAGTCATTTAAAAAAAACTTCTCTTCTGGGTACCCTCAGGCAGTTGCATCTGGCCTGTGCACACAGTTAATATTTCAACCGCTTTGAGGTTGAGCAGAATGTTAAATATCCACTGAGGCAGGAGAAGGCCTGAGGCAGTTTCTAGGGGCTGGCAACACAGAGGCAACTATAGGCTTGCTTTTGCAAAACAGCAAAGTCTTGCGACTTGAGGCATCAGTCCAACAAACTGATAGCAATCCAAGTAGTTAATGGTGAGGCAGATATTCTTTCTTATCATTTTTAATTTTTTATACCATATCTTGTCAGTTTTGTACACAAAGATAAAATTTCATTTGGACAAAAAGACATGTCCCAGACATGTCCATGTAGTTTTCATTGCAGCAATATCAACGTTGTTGTGTTTTTTTTTACTTTACTCCTTTCTGGGTGTTTTTTCAGCTAGAATCCCATTCCCCCCAGCATTTCCTAAAACCTCCAATTCAAGTCTTAAGACAGCTGTACTTTATTTTTACAGTTAAATACTGCAGTTTTTAAATTCAGATAACTTTTGAAACAATCAAAACACATTTTCATTTTTTTTTTAATTTACCATAATATATGAAGTCATGCATCAAGCAAAATGCCTGTTCTGTGGACGATGGAATAAAGGCTGGTGAGTGCCATTTAGTTGTGTCAGTTTCATGACAGCAAACTGGAATTCTTTGGGGTGAGAAGTGGAGGGGTGTCATACTTTTAGCCACATTTTGTACATTCTGCTTGAGCTAAGTGAAGATATTGTGCTAAACAATAACAAAATATGATTGATTTTGAATTAGCATCTAAGTGTAAACATGACTATAATAGTTTATTAACTACACTTGGTGACTTAATCATTAATTCTTAAATATGAACACAGCTATGGTTCAAACAAACTACAATTTATGAATCCAATCTAAGAGAGAAAGGTAAATCCCTAATGTGTTTGATCCATTTATCCTGCCTTTTAACACTCTACAATTTTGGCCAACATTATTCATCAAGTTATGGAGGCTACCAGCTCTGGAAAGTGTGTCAGTTTGTTAAGTGCTGCATTTGCATGACTGTGCCTTTTATAGGTAGATCAATAATATTTCAGGATTTGAAGCATTCCTGTCATCTGCCCCAATATTTTTCTTTCTGTAGGAATGAAAACATCAAGAGTAATAGCTGTAATTTCTGAGGATAGGCTGTATACTAACCTTTTGGTGTCTGGGAGGCACTTCTTAGGGTCAGTACATCTGAATTTACATAATCATTCATTTGATTCTCAGTGCTGTGCTACATATTGTCTTATCAACTGTCTACACAAATTATGTTTGTGAGAGCTTAGCCAGATTATTCAGTAACACTTCCTGGAACTTGTAGTAAGCATCTGTCTGGCCCGGACGCAATCTTTGGTTTCCTGCTTAAACTAGTCTAAAACCCATAAGGACCTTTTGCATGCAGATTCTCCTGTTTAACAAAATTGTTATTGTTATTCCACTCTTTCTCCATTTGCACCGTAATCTTGGCAAGCAACTGATTAGCCCTGGATTGGATGTTAGAAAGTAGGTTTTTTTTTGTTATACCAGACTGCATGTTGTAACTATGAACTAAAACTATGATTAGAATATATCACAGGGGGTCTTTGAGATGCCAGCCTCATTTGTGAATCAAGGAAGAACTCCAGAATATATAGATTTTGGACTAGTTTAAATATATGTTGATAGCATTCTCAGTATCAAATTGTGATTTCTGTTTTCTGATACATTTCATTTTCGTCCTGTCCTCCCACCCCTCGATCCCTCTCTCTTCATTGACCCTGGATTTTATGATGAAAACTTGGGGGGGGGGAGTTTAATCATCAGTGAACATTTCATAATTAACCTAGACGTTTAGATATAAAGTCACTTCAAGTTTGGACATCAGGCTTTGAGGGAGGAAACAGATGAGAGAATATGCTGCTTTCTCCAGTAGTGTGTGACTACAAATTACCTGAAGTCATCAACTCTGTAGACAACTGTCTGCAATCTGTCTTCTCCTCCAGTACTAATGACAAACTGTGTTTGGCTTACATTTACCAAGAGCAATGGAGGATTATTTATTTATTTAACAAATTATGTAGGCACCAAACTCACCCACAGTAATTCCATAATGTTATTTTTTTATCCTTTTGATAAATAATACCGTAGAATGCAAAATGAAATATCTGAGCCAGTCTGAGAGGGATTTTTTCCCCCTTCCCAAACTGATGTACTCATCCTTGATTCAGCAACAAAAAGACAGAAACATTAGCAGCATGAAATTTGCTGCCTCCGCTGCTGATCCCTATCCTGTCTCTATTGACTCTGTTCCCAGTCTTAGTCACCTGACTTCCCTCCAGGGAAATGAATGACAAAGCTTAATAACTTTACACACATTAAGGCAGACAGTCTCAGGAAAAAGGGAAAATGCTACTTCAGCAGCAGTTAAAGTTGAGAAAAACTTAAATCTGATTCACTGATGGGCTAGGGGGCACAATGACATGCACTCTTGGCAGCAAAAGATGGTTCCAAGGTATGGTTGTACTGTACTCAGGTGCAAGTGGAGAATATTCTTCAGAACAGGGATGCAGTGATGTTAGTTATAGATATATACAATAGAGAGAAATGGAGGCCTTTATATAGGTATCCAACAAGTGAGTGGACGTGTGCTTACAAATTCACGTTTGTAAAATGTTCAATGAAAGTTACCTCTCCCATTTCTGATATTCCCAGACCAGCAGATTGATGGGCTTTAAAGTAAAGCTACATGGAATTGCTTACAATCATCTCCTTTAGCTAACAAACTCAGTAGTGCATGAAACAAAGGCTTATTTAAAGGACATTAAGCATACTCTTTAGTTGATATTATTCTGAGTAGAATAATAACAAACAAGATCTAAAGGAAGATCATAACTTCCACAGGAGAAAATATGGAGGCAGTTCCCTACTTTCCTTTGAATGCTCTTTGATTTGTGTAATCCAATGAGAAGAGAGTAAATCCAGTTGGGCAAGCTTTAGATCAGCCTTCCCCAATCTCCCACCCACTAAATCAGCTTCCCTTAAAATCTAGAATCCGCACGTAGAGTTGAAATACAATGCATCTTGCGGGTGTCAGAAGAAAATTATCTAGGTGAACAGATCCAGTTTCTCTGCAGTTCTATGGACCCTCATGTTAGACTGATGTAACTTTCTAACTTAAATGAGTCCTACATTGTTTGAAATCCTTCCATTAAGAAGCAACTTTTAGAAGAACAAGAGGAATCTCTAAAACATATTTCAGATTTTATGTTCCTCAGAAAAATATTCTAAGGGGACGTGTAAACTGACTTGAAATTCAACTACTCTTAATAAATTACTTTCAATTTATCCAATCAGTTTAGTTCATTAGCCAGGATTTGTAGTGGGAAATGTTCTGGTTTGAATATAGAAAAACAAAGTCACAGCTTACTTTGGCTTTGAACTTCAGTGATAGTCTTAAGTCATACTTTTCTTGGCCTAAGACTACCTACTGTATTAGGTTTGCCATGGAGCACTGCAGAGCACACTAGGTTTCAGTACTGAGAAAAAAGCCAGTAGAGGATGAAGTTTCATTTCCTTCAAACTTGAAGGTTGAACATTGTACATACTTTGCATAATTAAAGGTTGCTAGTTTATTTCTGATTTTTAAAAGAACTTGAGAAGCAAGGCTGATAAACATAAAGGCACTGAATAGAAAGCACTGGCTTAGGTGAAGTAAATACCTGATTATATGCATTCCTTTGCTTAACCAATGCCTTCTCCCATACATTTGCTACATTAGCTTTCTTCAAGCTGGTGCCTTCCAAACAACTTAGAGTTTATCTCTTACAGTTCTCAATCATTCATCCCATCCTAATTGTGAACTGAGGGAGCTAAAGTCCAACACATCTAACAGGATAGTGAAAAGCTACATCACCTCCATGATGCGGCTCTTAGACATCCTCACAGCATGCTGCTAAAATCTGGCAATAAAATCCTCAACTTGACCAGCATGAGGTTTGTGTCCCCTAAGGTACCATGTATGTGCTCTCTCTGATTACTTAATGTACCTATTTTGAAGCTAAAGAATCCCCCAAGTCTTCCAAGAAGAGATATTCAAATTCCAAAGCAAGGGCACCATGATTGACAAATCCTCAATGTTTGATATTGTATAGTTCAATAGTGCTCTCTGGACGTTGTGGTAATTGAACACATGCTGAGATTCCTAAATAAATGGCATTTAGCTTTTATCTCTCCCCACCCACCCAACTTCCCAAAAGCCTCTTTCATGTTATGCTATTTATCCAGTGGTTCATCTTGTGAAAACCTCTGCAGAAATTATCTAGTCATCAGATAATGTCTTATTGATTGGCTACAGTCAAGGCATCAAAAACAGGAAGAAAGGAAGGAAGGGGAGGGAGGGAGGAAGGAAGGAAGAACACATGAGGCCTGTGTGACTTCTTTCTCCACTGAGTTCTGCATGTGTAATAAAACCAAGAGATAATTCCAGAACATGTGTAACCAAGATAGGTAACTTGGCTGTTATAGTTACATGTGCAATTCCGTTGGTATGATTGTTGCTTTAGAAACTTAGAGAAGCTTTTATGATTGATATCAACCCTTTGAGGTAGGCCAGGTCAAGAAGAATAGACTGCAGAAATTTTTAAAATGCTAATTTATTTTGAGGGTATATAACAAACTCTTGACAGCTGCCAAGGTTTTCTTCTGTGTCATCTTATATTAAATAAAATCAAGGCAGAGTTATTTTGAGTTTCTTTCTCATGCTTGCTTGAATCTCCGCAGTCTGTCATCTTTTTACAAATCCAATCTTAATAATTCTTTGATACCTTCTTCAAGGTCATACTTAAATTCTTTTACAAGAGGGACATAAAATATGCTGCAGTTTTCCAGAATGTATATTACTAAATTAATGGAACTTACACATTCGTGGTTGAGTGTCTAACTTTGGTGTTCCAGAAGAAACTGTAAAGGGGAGGTGAAGATCTAGAATACCTTGCAGAAATCAAAAGTGTCCTTAGGGTACTGGTGAAACAACTGGTTTTTGCCTTTGCTGACCCCTGGGTTTGGGACCTCATTAATATGTCAGTAAAGCCTGGGATTTTTAATGGACAGTAATCTTACACTGCTTGATCCTTCCTAGAAAGGAACCCCATGACTTGCAAAGAAAGATTTTAGTATAACTCTGTTTCATTTTTATTCTACAATAAGTCATAGCCTTTCTACATTAACCTGTGATCTTCCAAAGTCATGGCCCTCAGAGTAAATATGGTGGCCAAGAGAAAGAAAACGTTGGATGTTGGTGAGAAAAAGGAGATTTTCCTTTTTTTCACCAGTTAAATTAGTCTTTTTTGTTTGACTAACATTCTGGGCATCTGAAAGGACATTCTCCAACCACTGAGAAAGCTCTATGGAGATTGGAAATGCAGGCTCTGGCATTTAAGATAAATACTGAATATGACTTCGATCAGCGGTTTGCTCTGGATCTGGCTTATCACTTTATGATAAAATTTGTTTTCTATGAATTGTGGTTCTGATAGATGTTGCCTAAAACCTCTAAAGGCTTCTTCATGTGCTATGAAGAATGTCACTGTCTTTCTATTAAGTACCATGATCTCCCATTGACCAGTGGAACATACAGAAATTTTTGAAATGGACAGAGAGCAGACAATCTTGCCCTTATTCTCCCCAACATTTTCATATTTAGCTGGATGTTTCAAGGGACATTCAGACTGGCCTGATTAAGACTTCCCTCTCTGTGAGGGAAGACTTCCCTCTCTAATAAAACAAGATCCAAATTCATGTAGAAAACTATAGTCACATCCAAACTGTAATAACCTCAGTTTCCTAGCAGGCCTTCAACTAGACATTTGGAGGGGAATGTTAGCATGCATGCCTCATTCTCCAGTTGAGTCCTCAGTGCGTTAAGCTCAATATTTGAAAAAGGCTTTAAGGATCTATGACCTTCCAGATTTCACTCTCCACTTCATCAAACAGAATTATGTATTCATAGAGCAGAATATAACACATAGAGCAGAATATAACCTTTCCCAGAATATAACCTTCTCCAAAATCTGCCGTCCAGATGTATTGAAAACCTATTTCTGAATTCCCATGAAGGATGGCCTTGGGCAGTTTACATTGGAAAGCACCAAGCTTAAGGAAACTGATATAGAAAGAGTGGTTGTTTGTAGGATACCTACAGTCCAGAGGTGGGTTCCTACCGGTTCTATCTGGTTCTATAGAACTGGTAGTAACTCTGCGGTGACATCATGGAGCCAGTTCCATCAGTGTCTCCACAGGTGCCGCCATTTTTTATTGCTGCATGCGCGCATGCGCACGCTTCACATGCACGCACTTCATATGTGCACACGCAGTGCGACCCTGAGTGAACCAGCAGCAAAAAGAAGCATAACCCGCCCCTGCTACAGTCCCACATGAATGATCAAACTGAGGGCTATGCCGGTTGTATTTGGGCCAGTCGCGTTGATTATCATCAAGCCATAATCATTGTAGTGGTCTTTTCGTAATCTTTTTAAAAATCCCTATTGGGTCAGTCCTTGAGGAAGGACTGGAAGAAAATCTCACCTCCATGCTTTTGTGCTGCTTTATTCCACCTCCTCCCCCATCCCTGGGATGATCCAAAAAGAAAGACCAGATAAGATGCTGCTGGAACAGCCTCACTTTTGCAGCACCAGAGGCTGGATGAGAGGACTAATCACAAATTAACCCCCTTTTCCAGATTAAGATGAGTCATGGATGGTTGGACTTATCCAGCAAGTAATCTTGGCCTCTCTCCTAACATAGCAATGGCTTCTCTGAGTTCAGACAATATAATAGGGCTACAAGTGACACGGCTTAGACTTTTGTATTAACACAGTCTAAGCGAGCAGGGTTGTCTGCTGGGCGGGCCAGATAGAGCAGCTGCCTCCCTGAATTAATTGGACTGATGGAATACAAAGAATACAGAGGCAGCAAGGAAGTGCTTGCATGCATGCATTCATGCTGCTTTAAATTTTCATCTTCTAAGTCCCTGAAAAACAGCTCCACTGAAACAGGGCTAGGGCCAACTGGCCCCTGCAGTGCTATGTTAATATCTCCCTGCCTGAGTCTCTCAGATCTCACTCAAAGTGGGGGAGAGAAGACTATCAGGCTGCTGCTCAAAGAGACACAATACTGAAATGAAGATAACAAACTCTCAAAGCCAACTTAAGGAAGTGGTAGTGATCATGGGTGGAGACTGCCCGGATATATACCTAAACGCTTATCAATCAATCAGAATAGAGCTGGAAGGGACCTTTGAGGTATTCTAGTCCAACCCCCTGCTCAAGCAGGAGACCCTATACTCAATGGTGGGATTCAAATAATTTAACAACCGGTTCTCTGCCCTAATAATTTCTTCCAAAAACCAGTTCACCAAATTGTTCAGAAAGTTAACAACCGGTTCTCTCAAAGTGGTGCGAACTGGCTGAGTCCCACCACTGCCTATACCAGTGATGGCGAACCTATGGCACGCGTGCCACAGGTGGCACGCGGAGCCATTTCTGAGGGCACGTGAGGCGCTGCCC
>JANHFT010007382.1:172067-185093 GCA_032467955.1 Pseudoxenodon macrops
AGAGGAGTATAGGGTCTCCTGCTTGAAGAGGAGTATAGGGTCTCCTGCTTGAAGAGGAGTATAGGGTCTCCTGCTTGAAGAGGAGTATAGGGTCTCCTGCTTGGGGTTTGACTAGACGACCTACAAGATTCCTTCCAAGGTCCTATTATTCTGTATTATGTAGATCACCTGGGATTTACTGGCTAATTTGGCCTAGCAGGAGCATGTCTAAATTGTCTAGTTTCTGGGTACTTTCTTGTAGGACCATTCTGCTTTTTTTCATTTTACAAAGTAAGCTTTCTTTTACCTGCTATATCTGGTGCATAAAGATACCCCCATCTGTTTTTCATTAGTCATTCTCCCAGCCCGGGATCAGTTGCCAAGGCTTGGAAAAGCAGAGGCGATGAGAGGTGGCTCTTTCAAAGCCCCAATAAATGTATACATATACATCGAAAGGTTGTTAATCCCCAGGTTGGAAGAAGTGGCAGGAGATCTCAGGAAGTGAATGCTGATAGATGCAGTGCTGGGATCGGAAGACAGTTTTCCCACTCAACATTGGTGATGTTGAGAAGAGAGATGACACTTTCCCTTCCTGGAAAACAAGGATGCCATGCTATGGCCATAAGCCAGAACGCAGACAATTAGGGCTGACGGTGGGGACCACAAAATTTAATTGGCATACTTTTCTTCTGGCTCACAGATGGGAGAAGAGCCCTTGGAGTACATTGATTGCATTTTATTGTGTCACTTCCATGCATTTGAATTGTTCCCAAATAATCCATACAACATCTTTAACGTTTGGAGGTCTGCCTATATAACTGGAAGGTTTTTTACAGGCTCACTAATATTGCTGTCCTCTTTATTTTTATTTGGAATAAGTCGCAGCAAATTCCATTGGGCTTATCCTAAACAACCGGCTATGTAGGATGGTGCTGGGGTCATTCTGCAAACCAAACTACCTCACTCCTTTAAACTTGAAGTGTGAAGGTGGGAAAGATGGACCTGTTGAAACACTATTTCACATAAAATGTAGCCTGACTAGGGAGACACACCTAGACAAAAAGTAGCATAGCAGAGATGCTTATATTAAGTAGTTCACTTTTCTTGCCAGATTATGTCACAACTGACACCATATTGCAGGGGATTTTTCTTTGCCTGTTGGCACATGTTCCTTCCCCCCTTAGGCCTGCTTCCCACAGCTCATGGATTGAATACTGCAAAGCTGTTTTCCCCTGGGGATTCTTGTAAGGCTCACTCTTGACCATTTTAATTTATCTTTGGCACCCAATGTTAACCTGGAAACTGAGAAATAGTTTTAGTCCCTTGCCATTTTCTATCTCAGTTCCTTCAAGGGATTGATAAACAGTAAAGGAGAACCATAACACTACTTAAGCATACACCATCATCTTTACCCAACCTGCATGGATCAAAGAATTGCCAGCCAACGCCTATCCACTTTTCTATCTTCCCAGTTTCAAAAGCAGAAAGGGAATTTCTTTTAATCTCAGCTGCCCTAAAAAATTTGAGCATTTGTAAATGAGAACCAGGTTGGTGTAGTGGTTAAGGCATCAGGTAGGAACCAGAAAACTCTGAGTTTTATTCCCACCTGAAGCAGAAAACCAGCTGGATGACCTTGGGCCAGTCACTCTAGCTCAGCCCTAGGAAGGAGGCAATGGCAAACCACTTCTGAAATCTTACCAGGAAAAGAATAGGGGCTTGTCTAGGCAGTCACTTGTTCTCTGCACCTGTAAGTGTCATCAGCCTTCAGGTTGACAAAAAGGCACTGACAGATGCCTGCTACTACAGCCATCTCATGTTCCTGTACAAGAACCAGATAAGTCTTTCACAGAGACATGGTTTGTGTTAGATCATGCAGGAAGAAAGAGCGAGGCACAGTAACAGTCAGCTACCTTTATTGGATCCTTAGCGGAGGCAATACGAACTCCCGGCAGGCTGCAGGGAAGCCGCTTATAAGGGCTTCCCGAATAGCTGCCGACCACTGGCAGTGGTTTATTTCTCCCGCCGCTTGCTCAGCCAATCAGCGGTGGGTATGCAAATTAACTCCGTACGTAGGTACGTAACAGTTTGTGATCTTCTCTAGTAAGCTGATGACTTGGGTTTGGGGATTTTGTCCACTTTCCCAAAGCTGTACATATTATAAACTTACAAAGCCACTGTGGTGCAGTGGTTAGAGTGCAGTATTGCAGACTACTTCTGCTGCCTGCCAGCTACCTGCAATTTGACAGTTCAAATCTCGCCATGCTCAATGTTGACTCAGCCTTCCATCCTTCCGAGGCGGGTAAAATGAACACCTAAACTGTTGGGGGCAATATGCTGACTCTGTAAACCTCTTAGAGAGGGCTGTAAAGCACTGTAAAGCGGTATATAAGTCTAAGTGCTATTGCTATAGGCCTTCAGCTAAGTAAGACATTCTGTTGGTTGTTTTTTTTAAATAACCGGATGAATAAAGTAACATATACACTTAAGATATATATCTCTGTGCGTGTGTGTGTGTGTGTGTGTGTGTGTGTGTGTGTGTTGCCTACTGCTATTCGTTACGTAGTCAATTTTTTAAAAAAAAGGTAACATTCATAGTGGGGTAGTTCTTTCACCAAATCCAATCACAATGATAAAGAACCCTGAAACTCTTCAACAGGCAATATTTTACAATTATAATGGCCTAGGGAAGAAGCAAGGAAGTGCCACAGAAAACTTAAATATATAAGGTGGAATATAGGCTTAACTAAATAATGAACTCTCCAGTACTATACTGAGTAATGTGTGTGTGTATTATAATGTGGGGCAATTGTGGATAAGGAACTGGGAGCTACAGGCACAATGATGATTCTGCAATATTAGAAGTACTGCTAATTTCTCCTTAAGAAAATGAAATGCAAGCAAAATGACTTCTGCAGTGCTACTAGGTCTGGTTTGCAAAATTCCACATGAGTTTGGATGGATGCATCCAGTGATTAAGGCTATCGGAATATTATGTAATATTCTGTTACATTACTGTATGTACATTATGTAACCTATATAGGTTTTCTTATATCTCTGTTATCATCACGTGGTTTTCCTGATGTTTGCAGATTTGGTAGCCCTGATATCTCGATGCAGTCTTTTTTTTCTCTTTGCTGTGTCTTTCTATTCTTCATATTAGGTAGATTTATATCAAAAGGAATTAAGTTATCGACTCTAGTCAATTTCTCTAAGGAAAACAAGTATAGCTTCACATACACCTGGCTTTAATTGTAAAATAATATTAAATGAGATGAAAAATGTGTTACTGGTTATCATGATATCATTATCTTCAACTCTACACTCAATTCCTGAAACTACCTCGGAGTCAGATGGCATCAAAAACCAAATTTCTCATAATCCCACACTCTCTGCATTTTGAACATTGCTCTCTTGCCCTCTAAACTGTGCTTTAAAAATAATAACATACGGACCTCTACAGTAAGCACGCACAATGTATAAGGATGACTTCGAAGTTTAAATTTAGAAAGCAAGTTGCTTTTCCCTTCCTTTTCTACCCATGTTTTATTTTTAGAGGTAAAAAAAATGTATTTCCAATGCAAATTGCACTACGGAGGCCCTCCCAAAATGGAGACGTTGCCTGGAGGAATTTCTTTTTCTGGAGGAGGAAAACGTCTGTGTGTGTGTGTGTGTGTATTCTTTAACGCATACACTTTTCCAGAAAACAGTACACTTTTATATACACACACACACATACCTACTACACAAACTGCTCTTGGATTTCATGCTGGGAGTTTTGTGCAGCCGTTTCCTGAGAATCCTGCTTGGTCCTGTCAGGGACTGAACAAATGTGCATCCTCGCTTAGCCAAAGGGGAGTGGAACCAAGAGGAAAGATTTTGCCAAACTGGCTTGACCAGAATGTGATACAAGAGCAGGAAATGAGTCATTCCCAAGAGAGCAGCTGCTTTCAGCTATTTGCATAAAGAAAAGCACCACCAGACAAGGGGGAAATGACACCAGGCTTCCGGACCCGAGCAAACTCTGCATCTTGGCGGCTACTTGCTCATTTTCAGATGTTTCTCTGCTCTGCCTTATCCTAAAGAACCCCACTGATCCCTTTAAACCCTTCCTCGCAGATGCAACATGAAAATCCCTGCTTTAAATAAACCTCACACACAAACAGCCCATCACACCATCACGAACCAGCCAGCGTCTCTGTGATATTAGGGCAGGTCGGGGCAAGGCCACTGCGGGGGCCTCTGAGTTTTTCCCCTGGAGGAGACCTGCTAAGCTGGCTGCACAAGGACAAAGCTCTGGCAGAAGGATGATACAGACATCCGTCATCCTCTCAATCCATTTCTGACAGGGAAGGGATTAATTCTCCCCTCACACTGAGTGAAACCAACTAGGTCAGCAGGGCCCACAACAGAACTGGGTGGGAGGCCCTTTTGGGGGGAGTTAGGATTTAGAGGGTGAATGATACGGGGCTTCCTCTCGTCTCTTTGATGAACCGTTAAGAATAGACCCTGTCCTTCAAATGGATGACATTTGCTCTAAAAACAGAAAATCCACCAGCAGGTTTAGTTTCAGGTAAGAGAATTAATGGCAGCGGGGAAAATAGTAAAGGCGAGTGTGTGGGATCTGGGAACTAACACCTCTTGCTTTGAATGATACCGCAGCAGCAGCAGTATGGGGAATATACAACATATCAAAAGGATGTTGCAAAGTTGCAGTATTATACTGGGCTGATTTTGCTTTGCTTTGCTTTGCATTAATAATAATCGATTTAAAAAGTACAAGCTCCATATAGTAGATGAGAACCCTACTGCTCAATTACTGGTGCTTTTCAAACAAGAAGGAAGCTCAGTCTATGGCCCTTGCTTTGGGAACCTGCATATATAGTAGTTTATGGTGGCGCCTGCCTGAACTTTTACTGTACAATTCTTATTTGCAAAATTTTATAGAGGGTTCAAACAGTGCCATCTTTCACTTGTAAACCTGAAACATTCTGCTTCTTACATCAGTTTTTTTTTCCCCTTTACCACTAATAATCCTTGCAGGAAGAGAAAATATGATAGTTGCAATGTGGCTTTTCTTGGGCCCTCTGAGAGCCTCTTTAATCATTCAGAACATCTCCAACCCAGCCAGAGTTGAACTTTATCAAGGCAGGACGAAGTAAAGTTAGGAATACAGAAAGTCTGTTATGAAAACACTGGGGAGGTGGCCAGAACAGACAAGACTGGGTTAGGGCAGCTGCCAATCCTTTGCAATGTGAGGACAAAAAAACAAAACAAAAAACCCAGGGTTTACTTCTGTATTATGTACACACCTCTCCCTCGCTCTCTTTCTCTCTGGTAGAAGCTGCTCTTCGTGTCAGTTAAGTTGCTGTGCCTGCAGTGAAGGAATTTATATAAGCAAGTTGAGTCCTAGATTTCTTCTAAGAATGCAGTTCGCCCCCCCAAAAAAATCAGGTATTTCAGAGTGATGTTGACAATTGAATGTTTGAATATGACAATTACCTGTGTTGTGTCTAAATATAAATCTATGAGTGCATAAAACTATCAAACCTACTATACATTGAGAAATTCAGACATTGGGAAAATCCTTCCAGTGGCTGGAAAGTGCTGGACTAAAGGACAGCACTGAGACAGAGGTCTACTACATTAGACACAACCCGAGGTGCAGGCTATGCAGAGAGGACGCAGAGGCAGTTCCAATACCTTGTAGCAGGCAGGAACAACATATACTGAATGGCACAATCAAGTAGTTGGCATTAGGTACAGAAACATCTGTACTGAATATGGGCTAGACCAGTGGTTCCCAACGTGGGGTCCATGCCCCACAGGGGGGCAATTTGATTTTTAATGAGGGCAATTGGAACCTTGTTTAATGGCTTTTTAGGTTACCTCCCCGTAGTAGTAGTTCACTTTTTGAATATTAAGAATTATATGTCATGGGGAGGGGAGCATCAGGATTTTAGAGATGCTTAGGTGGGGCATGGCCAAAAAAAGGTTGGGAACCACTGGGCTAGACTCTCCTAAGTCTAAATGAGAGAGCCCAAAAGAGGTTGTGGAGAATAAGAAAGCTAAGATAGCACTTCGCAATAGCACTTAGACTTATATACCGCTTCATAGTGCTTTACAGCCCTCTCTAAGCAGTTTACATAGTCAGCATAATTGCTCCCAACAATCTGGGTCCTCATTTTACCAATCTCGGAAGGATGGAAGGCTGAGTCAACCTTGAGCTGGTGAAATTTGAACTGCTGAACTGCAACTAGCAGTCAGCTGAAGTAGCCTGCAGTACTGCACTCTAACCACTGTGCCACCTCGTCTTAGTGTTATTTGTACTAAGAATTATTGTTCGTAATAATTCAATGAAATTATACCAATCTGAGGAGGAGATTTTTCTTTACAATCAATTTTTGCAGAGGATTTATTCTGCATAAACATTTCCAAGTACTAAAAATAATTTTGTGTTTGAAAAACATGGACGTCTTTAATCCCACAAAGTACATTTCAGTACAACTGAGAGGGAAAGCAATAACTTTGTGAGTGACTGCTTTTTGGGGTGCCATCAGATCAATCACCAAACAGTTTTATTTATTTTATTATTCTGACAATTGTGCCCTATAAAATCTCATCATGACAACATTGTACCACAATCACATTAGTATCTTTGTGCTATAATCATTTTGTGAACCAGAGGCACAACCATTGGGCATGAAGTCCTTCTTTCCTAAAAATGACATGGACCAATGTTTCCTTGAAATGTACTGTATGTATTTTTCTGGGCATGAAACAATTTTTTCCAACAGGATGCACAAGCATTTGCAACATGCAAAGTTTCATTTCTGGGACAGAAATAATAAAAAATCCACCAGATACCTTGAAATCTTTGACTAGACCGGGTCGGGGCTACCAGTGGTATGTCTGGTTTTTAGAAGACTTTTTTCTTTAGGCAAGGCATCCACTTTTGTACTCATATGATAGGGAGGATTAAAGCAGACCATGAACTAATCTCTATCTTTGGCCTTGCCTCGCTAGAGAAGTACCTGATAGATCTCACCCTGCTTGCGCATTCAGGCACACACTCCAAAGGTGAAGGATAGAAAATGTGAGACTTTCCATATGTTGTTAACCTTCCATTGGTCATGTTAGGAGGGTTATTGATAACTGTAGTTCATGACGTGCAGGTTTCCCCCTTTTTTAAATAACTTGGGCTCAAGATCATCGCAGTGGAATCTCAGAAGGATTCAGCTTCATTTTGTTGAGGGGTGGGCAGCCTTGAGGAGAAAAAAGATGTCAAAAACAAGTGAACGATAACAGGTGAAAGACATGAGAATGGCAGGTTGTTTTTGCCATTAAAAGTTGTGGTTGCTTCATCGTTGGAGGTTTTTAAGAATAGACTGGACAGTCACTTGTCAAAAATGGTATAGGGTTTTCTGCTTGAGCAGGGGGTTGGACTAGAAGACTAAAAGTCCAAGATCCCTTCCAGCTCTATTCTGATTGATTGATTCTTGATTCATAGGCATGATCTATAAAGGAGCAGGTCTGCAATTTGGGAGGTTCTTTGGACTCACAGCTCCTGCTTGATCAGCAGGTGGAAATCGTGGTCAGAGGGGTCTATAACCAGCTAGTTTGTGCACCAATTATGGCTGTACCTGGACAGAGTAACTCATGTCCTCATTACCACCTAGCTTCACCACAGCAATATGCTTTACATGGATCTGCCCTTAAAGACTAGTATTAAAAATGCAGAATGAAACATCTACTACTGCACCAAATTGCATTGTTCCCTGTCCTATATTTTCCCTTTTAAGAGGTAATGTTGATGTAAGAAATGACAAGGGAGAAAATTATTTAAATACTAAATTAAATGTAATTATGACATGTGGCAAAAGCAGCAAAGTTGGCTGAGACATAACAATCTCTGAAAGTGAGTGAGGAGGGGAATGTGGGAACAACAGGAAAACTAGTCCAAATGCATCACAGTCAAAGATAATATTGTGCAAGCTTTGGCTGTCGTGCCAAACAACATAATGTACAGAACTCTGGCCAAAGTTGATTAATACCATAGTTGTGAAATGTGGAATTTCCAAAAGGTAATGGATTCAAATTGCAACAGAAGACTGTGGAACAAAATTTAAACAGTATTAATAGTAGATTCTAGATAAATTAGATAAATTTAAGACAACTTAATTAAAATCATGATCCATTGGTCAAATTTCGTGATATTTTGAGTTTTTTTAAAAAAATTAGCAGTTGATGTACATCTAACAACTATATGAATATAATTTCTGATTGCTGATAATTTTCTACCTGGGGGTAGAAAATAATACTTACTGCCATATAATGTGCACTCAAATATGTAGGAACGGGGCTCAACTATCATAAACTTCAGATTTTAAATTTATCCACTTTTGATTTTGATACATTGAGTTTAAGAAGAGAATTTTTACTTTAGAAAACAAATCTGCCATTTTAAATCACTTGCAAGAATAAAAGCAATGATTAATATGCTGAAATTCTGATTAATTAAAGCAATGAAATATTATACTTCTATATACTTTGATAGAAGATGTAGCCTAGTACATATATTAACACTACCCTTCAATGATGATTGAAACTGAATAAAAAAGTTGTATTCTACAGAACGCATTCATTAAATAGCATGGCTGTTTATAATACATATATATATAATGTGTTATTTATACATATATACATATTGTAATATATATTTAGAAAATGGGGCAAGGATAGCCTTACCAAACAGAGAAGGTGAAATAGCCGCCTCAGGCAGCAAGTTTGGAAGTTATGAAAGAATAGCAAATTGCTAGTTATTTAATTTGCTGTCACAGTCCTTTACTGCCTGTAAGGGGATGAGTGCTTGTGGAATTTTCAGCATGATATGCCAAAATACCTGGCTGTCTTTGCTTCTATGTATTTAATTGGGTTGGGCGGTGGATACCATTAGGAGCTCTGCCCCTAGGCAGCAAAATTCTTGTGCCGGCCCTGAAAAAGGATAGAACTGGAAAAGAGAGACATCTCAGCATAATAGGGGCATCACTGGAAGATAGAATAGAGGAAGGTTTAGAACAGGTTAGGGACCAGAAATTGAAGCCACTGGCCAGTTGTTTCTAGGATTGTGGGTGGGTGGGGATTTTTTCCCTGTAATGTTTACAGCATCTGGTGTGATCTGGTCCATTTTCAAACTTGATCGTTTTCTTTTCCTGGCTTCTCCCTCCTATTCTGTTAGTGTTTTTGAAATGTTGGTCTGCCAATTGGCAACGGACATAATTCCTCCCAAATTTCTGTTTCTTTGAAAAGAATAAAGAATATCGTTTTTCCCCAATAAATTAAAATCTTGATAAACTATAACAGTATCTCTCAACTTTGGCAACTTTTAAGATATACGGACTTCAATTCTGGAAGTTGAAGACCAGATACAGATAGTCCTTGACTTACAACTGGTCACTTAGTGACTGTTTTAAGTTAAAAATGATCTGAGAAAGGGAACTTATGATCTGGATTCGAAGTTCCAATGGTCAGGACTCCTCCTTGGTCAGGTCACTCAACACAGTTATAGTTACAGCTGCTTACAACATCCCGCAGTTACATGGCCCCATTTTATGATGGTTTTCCCAACACCTGGCATTTATTCCTAGTTTTCAACAAAACCACACCCATAACGAACCATTGGTTCATATAACCTGTAGGATTATCTTAACAACCGCATCATTCATTTAATGACCATTGCTAAAAAGACTGTAAAATGATATTGGTCACATGACTAACCCATTTTATGACCATTATAACATACAACCATAATAGGCAGGCTCCATTATGGACATATGTCAAGGATTACCTGCATCTTAAAGTTGCAAAGATTGTGAAATATTGGACTATTGCATGCAGGAGTATTATTTATCCAGTAATGAAACCAGATGTTACATTTTTGTAATATTTGGAGAGGAGCAATTCCAAAACTTGGAATTGAGTAATTCCAATGATGAACAGGAAGCAGAGACTAAAAGGATGGGGACCATCCTGCTTTGCAGCATACGTAGAAAGATAAGGGGAAGCACAATAGCTGCACTGAAGATACCTGATGAGGCCAGCCCAGAAGTGAAGGGACAAAGAGTTAAGTTCACCTCTTCCCATCTCTGAGTGTACTGGTTCTGTTGCCGTTGTTTCCCAGTGCTCAGTTTGCCCCACCCCTTTTGTGCTCGAGATCTGGTTGTTACCTAATATAGATATTACCCCGACTGCAAAACAGCAGTTTCACCTAATTTTTAAATTATAGTGCTTATAGCAATAGCAATAGCACTTAGACTTACATACCACTTCATAGTGCTTTATAGCCCTCTCTAAGCAGTTTACAGAGTCAGCCTATTGCCCCCAACAATCTGAGTCCTCATTTTACCGACCTTGAGCTGGTAAGGATCAAACTCCCAGCAGTGAGCTGAATTAGCCTGCAATATTACATTCTAACCACTGCACCATCATGGCTCAGTGACTTATTGTTGCATGCCTTTAGAGACAAAGACAGAATGAATAATTTACCTGCATTTTCTTTTCCTTCTCATTCAGTTAATATAGATGAACAAACATTGTTTGAATGCCCATTGATATATATCTGGGCTACATGTTACTTATTAGATTTCTATGCCAACTTTCATCTATGTTTCAAAGTGCCTTATGTGGGAGTCCTTTCTATAAGTTAATCCTTACATGTACCATACTTTGAAATAGGTTGGGATAAAAGATAGTGGGCATCTCCACATTGTCAGATTCCCCATTGCAAGTATGGGGCACCAGCCATTTAGTGCCCCATATATAGAAATGGATGCCACTGTCTTCTGCTCACTTTTGGTCCACCACAAATGCAATCCCTATCTGTGTTTTTCTGCTCCAACACAAAAGATGTGATTACTGATGGTATTACTTCTAGCTTGCCTGTACTGTGACTACTATGCAGAAGCAGGAAATGTACTCTCACTTGCTTAACATGTATCATTGGTCTGAAAGCTAGTAAAAATATTAATTTTCTTTTCCTGACCCACCAACTTTTTCACTGTTGGTTTTTTGCTTTAAATAAATTCATCTGTTGCTGTTTCGTCATTTTCCAGTTTTCAAGTTTCATTCTGTAAAACCCCTCTGCCTGAAATGTCTTGAACAGTGCATCAATAAAACTTTTTTTAAATCCCAGTACAAACATAGACAGATCACTGAAAAGAAAGAAAAAAGAGAAAGGGGAAAAAAACTATCGGGTTTCATACCAGTGACATTCTACATGTCAACAAAGGATGCTTTATTTGAAAGCTGGCTTTTGTGCCTTCGTATCTGTATATTTTGATGCTTTAACCCTCCCTCCCTCTCT
The DNA here is from genome assembly GCA_032467955.1 of Pseudoxenodon macrops. Taxonomy (NCBI): domain Eukaryota; kingdom Metazoa; phylum Chordata; class Lepidosauria; order Squamata; family Pseudoxenodontidae; genus Pseudoxenodon; species Pseudoxenodon macrops. The sequence goes on from JANHFT010007382.1 coordinate 183,406, forward strand.
CTGTCTGTGTATGTGCTCTCTCTCTCTCTCTCTCATTCTCTCTCTCTCTCTCTCTGTCTCACACACACAAATATCTGTCCTGTAAGACTTACCTATATAAAAGAAAGGGATTGCCAATTACTTTCATAAAATAGTAAATTGGAAAGACACAGAAAGAGGGGAATTGTTCAGTGAAGGGCTGTGATAGTCTATTAACTGGACTGAACTGAAGTTTCTTAGGACAGGGTTTTTTTCTCCATTAAACCAGTTTGGTGATAAGCAAACATTAGCACAGGGCAGGAGCAGCTTAATGGTATAATGCAGATATGTTAGCATAAAGTCATATATTAAGTTGCCATAGTTGAATCTGAAATAATATCTCTCTGGTCCACATCAAGCAGCCTAATTTTTGCACCAAATCTGTGTGTTTTGTTAGCAGAAGTATCTTGGATAGAAGATACAACTTTTCCATTTGGTGGTTTGTTTATCAGATGGACTAAGATAGCAGCTCTCAGATTTCTTGGCTGAAATATGCGTTTCTTGATGCAAATGTTACTATTCACCTGGTAGTAGTTGTCATCTGTGCTTCTTTATAGATATTTGAATACTTAAGTCCCCCTCATGCTGTCACTTGTTCCATCCTTCCATTTTTACCTTAGCAGATCCTTTAAACCTCTTTTAAACAGAAAAGTATCACCCTTTTTATCCACCTCCCCCACTATTATGTATTCCTACAAAGAATGATCAAGGACACTTGTACATACAAACATTTCTTTTCCTTTGACAAACTGCAACAAAAATATTTTTCTAGAAATCTATCCACAGAGCAAGTGGCTGTGTTTAGCAAGTGAAGCCTTAGCAAATGAAAAAGGACAAAATAAGCTGAGAGCATGATACTGAACTGCACTATTAAAAATGGCCTCAGCAGCAAGTTACAAAAGAATCCTAGGTTTTAGTCACACTGATCAGAGAATAAGGTCTATTGCTTCCAGTGAGACTTGTCACAGAATACAACGACATATTGTAGTGATATTTTTTCCCAATAAGGACCAGTAGGTAGATCTGGATTAATATATATTGCTGCCTGAACCAGAGATTGCACCTCCCTCTTTCAAAATACAGATAGTCCTTGATTTTCGACCACATTTGAGCCCAAAATCTCGTTAAGTGGGACATTTGTTAAGTGAGTTTTGCCCCATTTTACAACCTTTCTTGCCACAGTTGTTAAGTGAATCACCGCAGTTGATAAGTAACACAGTTGATAAGTTAATAATTGAACAATTGTTCAGTTGTTAAGTGAATCTGGTTTCCCCATTGATTTTGCTTGTCAAAAGGTTGCAAAAGGTGATCACAAGACCTTGGGACCCTGCAATTGTCAGAAATATGAATCAGTTGCCAAGCATCTGGATTTTGTTCACATGATCATGGGGATGCTACAAAGGTCGTAAGTGTGAAAATGATCATGTCATTTTTTCAGTGGCTGTTGTAACTTTGAACGATCACTAAATGAACTGTTGTAAGTCGACTACCTGTACAAGTCAATTGAATAGACAGAACTGATACGACTACCGTATTTTTCTGAGTATAAGACGCACCTTTTCTCCCCCGAATTGGGGCTGATAATTCAGGTGTGTCTTATACTCCAAATGTAGCTTTTTCAAAGCTTTTTTTCAGACCTAATGAGGTGAGTGAAGAGTGAAGCGATCTTT
>JANHFT010007382.1:191014-224928 GCA_032467955.1 Pseudoxenodon macrops
GGCGCGCGTGTGCATGAGGCGTGCCCACGCAGCGCGGGAGGCAGCGAACTGGCGGCGAGGTAAGTTAGAACCCACCCATTTCCCATTGATTATGAATTTAAAAAGATTGTCTAGAAAGAGTACAGGTCAGGAAGTACATGTTGTGACCTGTATCTTAAGAAATGGTTTCCCCCTTTTCTTCTGACAGGGATAAATGTGTCTGAAAAGTGCTTTGCTGCAGCTTGATTTCTGAAATGCCATTACAATGACTTGAAGTTTCTGCAGGTCCACATTTTGTTTACAATTTATTACCCCACATCAGCCCTTGTTCCAGTCTACCACCATTGTTAGAAGCACTGGGAAAAGGACCTGTTTACAAAATGGATAAATGATATCCTATCATCTTTGCTGCTCTGAATGAGATTTTTAATGTAGACAGAATGGTGACATGGCAGCAGAAAAGCTTCACCATATTTCAGACGCTTAGATTTCTTTGCAAAAGCCTAGATAAAAGCATGCAATGTGTACAGAAAACATGGAAGAGGAGTTAACATTAAGTTTCATTTCTCTGTCTTGTGGAATGGAGGTGAACTAATGGAAGGCTGCTTTCTAGAGGCTTCTATTGGTCAGCTGGAGGGAGAGCTTTAGTTGAGTTATTCTGCTCAGCATTCGGGAACTGGCAGAGCTGAGATTATTGACAGATCTTTATAGTGCTTTGGAGGAATTAGGGGATAGAAACTGTGCCTTTAGGAAGAGTCCTCTGTTAATTGGTCATTAGGAAAAATGGGTTGATGCTAAAAATTATCAATTTAGAATTAGGTTCTATGATTATGATTATTACTGAGCAGTGAAAATTATAAGAGTGTTGTTTATCCAAGAAGCCTCTGCTATTATGTTGTTACTGCATACAATAAACAGCTCTGTTGCCTTTGGTAAAGGAAAAGCTGCATCCACAAGAACAAACAGCTTTGTCTGAGGTATGAATGTAAGACTTGCCTGATGTTGTCAAAAAGTTACCGTAATACATTTAGAACACATCTCAAAACAAGGAAGTGCAATATTCCTCAAACATCTTATTCTGGGTATAATTCTTCCCAGTAAAAAGAATCTAGATGGCTAGAAGTGTTTAGCATCGATTATATTATCTAGATTGGGTAATGAAACTTCTGCAAGAAAACAACCAAGCTCAGAGAGCACCAAAGATGCCTCATTTCGACCTTAGCTACAAATATACTCCTTTATTGGACATAAGGTTTATTTGAATTTGAGTAGTATCATCTCCCGTCAGTAGTGATGGAAATGTTTAAATATTTATTTTATATTACTATTCAGAAGAACAAGGATGTCATTTGGCAAAGAAAGAAACTTGGGGATTGGTATAAATTTGGATGGGATTCAGCTTGTAAATTTGAATGCATTTGCTACTGTTTTTTCCCCATTTTACATAATTACATGTAATGTGTTTGAACTTCAACTACTGGAACTCCTAAGATTGGCCATGCTCGCTAAAAATAATAGGAGTCATACACCCAATTCATCTTGACGTCAATAGGCTGAGGATAATAAATCTATAAGCTATAAATGGTAACACGGCATCTCCTTTGATTCTGAAGTAATAAATGTTGCTGTGATGTATGCCTTTTGTAGTTGGTGTGGCAATTTGTTCCTGCTTACAGGCCTGACCTATGAACTGGAAGGTCTACAGAGAGACTGTTCCTTTTGGTTCACTTTGTTTTGTCAAATATTATTTCATCTGCTGGTTAACTTAAGTAGCATAAAGAAAAAACTGGTAGATTTCATGCTAGAGGGAATTGTATGCAATTATCCAATCTGGCCTTGGATGATGTCTAAGCTAGAATTCAGCACAATTGTCTCCACTGTGGCCCTATTTGCATTATATTTTAAATGAATCATTAGGGGATTACCCATCAATTTAGTCCAGAGCAGTTTAGATTTACTCCCAAACAGTTCTAGTCTTGGTAAGCACAAAACTAATTTCTCTAAATCAGCTTACTCATTGTTGTTGGGAAAATGCTTCTCTGAGGGTTGTCTATTCTATTAATTTGCAAAAATAGCAAAAACGTTGTCCGCATACGTGGCCACAAGCAGGGAAAGAGCTACCGTAGAAGAAGGACCAAAATAAATAAGGTCCCCCAGAATCTGTCTACAGTAGTGTCATTCCTGACTGTATAAATGAAGGGTTGGTTTTAAAAAAAAATCTCATTTGAAGGGGAAAAAAGCATAGGCAATTGGGAGTGAAGCAACAGCCTTTAAGTTTCCATTGCAAAAACTAGAAGGATGAAAAACATGGCTTCCATTTGACCATCCCAGTCATCCTAGATTGTCTGCTCCAGCATATGAAGATGAGTGAGTTAATTAGGGGAGTGTCGATAATCAATATGCCAGTTATGCTGGGCAAGCAGGACCATGATAAACTTTGTGTAAGTTCACACTTAACTGAACAAAACTCTTCAACTGTCTCTGAATTTCCTCTCTACTCCTTTTCTAATTCATATTGGTAGGTATAATATGTAAAGGGAAGTTTTTTCTTTTTTCTTTTCTCACAAATGAAATGTGGGGAGATTCAGGACTAATGAAAGGAAGTACTTCTGAACATAATGCATAATTAAACCATACCTGCCAACATGTCAGAATTAGAAATAGATGTGTTGTGCAATGGGCCATGCATAATACATCACCCTATACTTTTGCTCCTCCTCTGCTGCACACATTCCATCTCTTGTTCCCTAAAGGAATAGGCATGGCAAAATGTTGCTAAGTGGGACTGAAACAGAATTTGGTATTTGGTAGAACAATCTTCCCTAAGCCCATTCCATTGCATGATTGGCTTTGGGAGTCCACATGTTTGTTTATCAGAACTGTCATTCCACATCAAACAGAATATTGTTTAAAAATACACACACACAGTAATTGCAAGTAGCTATAGTAGTGTAAAAAGTTTGGGGAGGCCCGTTTCCGCAAGGAGTGGAGACTAATATTGTAGTAATGTATTAATCAGTATATAACTACCAGTAGCTGGGATAATATGTGCATATGTGTTTGTTTATTTTTTCATTTCTAACGCACTTTTTAAATATCTTGTTTTGGGTTTTTTCTTCCTCTGTTTAAAAAATTGAGTTTTGTATTTTTTAAGTAAAGAAAAATAGAAGAAAAAATAACACAAACATACCTGAAAAAGTAAAGTATATGGACTGGATCAAGAATCTATTAGCCTTTTAAATTCTTTTGACTTTGCCACATTTGTCCTAGGGCTAATGGTACCTTTAAAATACTCACGCCACCAATCCTATCATGGGACACTGGGAAATCATACCCATTGTGCTTGCTAGTGCCTCCTTAAAGAGGCTGGGTCATACAGTTGCTGAGCAATCCCAGGGAAATATGCATTTGAATTACAAAGGCACCAACAAAGTGGAACAAGATGTGCCAAAACAAGCCTGATGTTTTTTCCAGTGTTTGGCTATCACACACGCCAAGAAGAGATGCAAAATTTCTTTAAGCAAGAGCCCATAAGTGTCTTGAGGAACTGTATAGAATATCGCTATTGTGTGAGCAACTAGGAGCCCTGCCATTCTTAACACTGTGAAGATGTGCACCAAATGACTTGGGTCCACATTCCCCAGGATGGAGGTTTTCAGGAGGATGAAAAGCCATAATGGCTATGGCAACCATTGCAGATATTCATCAGGCCTGACTATACTGATACAATAATGGCTAGCAATTCTTAAGGTTTTCCATGAGAACTGGGCAAATCTATAACAAATATAGCCATCATTGGATATGCTTTAGATTAATATACGCAGTGGTATGTAAGCATTTGTGCAACCTTCTGAATTTTCTGCACACATATGACCTAAAAGATATGATCTGTTCTCCACACATCCCAAAAGTAGATAAAGAGAACTCAATTAAACAAATGCATCAAAAACATTATACTTGTTCATTTATTTATTGAGGAAAATGGGTTCATAAGCTTTTAAGTACCACTGTATTACTTCCTCAATCACTGGCAGAACAACTTAAAAACCAGTTGCTAAGGAACTTTTGCTCTGGTTCTGCCTGTGAGTTGCCAGGAAGACAGTTTAGACTATAAGCTCTCTTCTTGAGACTAAGCCACAAAAGCAGTTGTATTTATTTCTAGGAAGGTGTACAAAGATACAAACAAGTCAGTCTTGCTAGTGCACGTTTTATATAAGTTCCATTCTATTTATATATAATTCCATCCTATTTTTCTCTATTTCTACCTTCCCACCATTTCAGTAGAAGGATTTTCAACATCGTTCTTCACTCTCTTAAAACTGATTTCTTCATGTTTGTGGAACCATAAATAAAAATGATATTTTCCCCATTTTTGATTGACAAAGATAATATACACTACTACTGTCTATCTGCATAACAATTACCATATAATTTTCATATTATATTTAGAGGGCAAATTTTTGGCAGGCCAAAATCTAGCCCTGACATCAAAACTGATCCATTTTTCTCCTTTCAAAACTGTACTTAGCTCTATAAGCGAGGAAACTTTGTATGTCTAAGTAAGATGGGATCAAAAATGATATGCTTTCAATTGGAACTTATGTAACTCTGCCCTGTAGCTAGACAATCCCTAAATTTTGAAGAGTTTGCCTAGTTGCTTTAAAGTCAGTTCAGTATGATTTTGATACTTTCCTGAATGTGGCTTAAAAGGGAAAGAATCATCTTAGGTTGCGGTCCTATGACCAAGAAGTTTGAAGCCAGCAAAACAAGTTTGTTAAATAAGATCATGCAATGAAACAATTTTGCAATCTTAAAATAAAACAAAAATCCTAATACTGTACATGAAGTTCAATTAGCTTTACTTAGGACCATGTATTTGCTCTCATATAGCAGGGCTTGGTGTGATCAGGAAGACTTAGTAAAATATTCTACAGCAATCACTACCCAATATCTCTCAAATATGACATTGTGGCCACATGTAGCATCTACTGATTGCAAAAGCTGGTAACTGACACAGCATTAGAGAGCCAGTGTGGTGATTAAGGTGTTGGACAAGCACCAAGGAAACTCAGATTCAAATCCACCTTCAGTCACAAAAGGTTGGTGGTGGGTGACTTTAAGCCATTCAGTCTCTGTTAACCCAGCCTAACTCACAGGGGCATAGGTGTTGGGAAAAATAGAATTATAACATCATCTTGATCTACTGAATAAAAAGTGAGATACAAAGCTTACACATTCAAAAGAGAAATAAAACATCAGGCTAATTTGAAAAGGGCATGTTCAATTAAATGACTGGTTTAGATGACTATGATGGTCATAGTCATCTAAATGACTGGCTTAGATGACTATGACCATCATAAGAAAGGGATGAATCATTTATAAAATAGTTGGAAATTTTCAATTACATATACCCAGATCACTTTCTTCTCCAAATAGGTGCACTTCAGAAGTTCTTTAGTCCTTGTTAGTATGTCATTTTGTGACATCACAGCAATTCTACCTGGACTGTCTTTGTGGCAATTTTTAGGTGGAAAACAGGTTTAGGCAGTCTGGGGTTGTGACAATATCAGCTGTCAGCACATCACCTGATCAAGAAGACAGTAAACTTCAATGGGCAATCAGAGTTCATTCATACATGCACATTTTAATAAGTCTATTCACCCAGAGAGCTTTAAAACAACAACAACAACAGGGTTTATATTTTCAAGACATCCCCAATTGGGATCATGACCCAGTTAAGTATCTGTGAATTAGTAACTTACTTTCCTCTAACACTGACACAGATAAATTAACTTCTTGCGGTAAATTAGTGCCTCAACTATTTCGGCTATGAATTTTGTATATGGGTTTTTTAAATATTTTATTTTTCTTATATCATTGTATACTTTTTGATATTTTAATATTGTTTTTTAATTTATTGTAAGTCAGTCAGAGTCATGTTTTTGAGATGAGATAGGTAGGTGTATAAATTGAAATAAAGTGTAACATAATACATCTTTGGACGTTTAGCTGTTCCTATTAGTAGCCCTGCAAAAATTCCAAATATTGAAATAATTCCTTAAACTCAGATTCCTTTGAACCTAAAGCCTTTTTATTTGTTTAACTAATATTCTATTATGTGAAACTGTATGAAAATGCAGGAAAAAAATGAGATTTTTTGTCTAATGAAGAAAATTGGAGCATTCATCTTTCTAATACTACCGGTATGAGTATAGGATACAGAACAAAAAGAAGATTTTAGGGCAACCTTTCAAACTGATATTTGTATATATTTCTATAAACAGAAAAGCACTTTCATTTCATAGTGTCTTCACCTTCTTTGTTCTGAGATGATGTCCCATCAAATTAGATTTTGCTCTTTTTCTTACTTTATTTCATAGGCTGGGCTTTTCACATCAATGCAAAACCAAATCATGATGTGAAAGCTGTTTTCTTTAATGATAAACTAGATCTAATAGCTAGTTACTGCAAAAACAGTGTACACAAATTTCAGAAAAATGAGAAGGAACTTTACCAAATTGTGGTCTATGCCCCACTCTGCTGCTACTGAGGGTTTTATCTCTGTTGTCTTCATCAGGCCTGACTTTCAGACACTTTCCATGGCAGTATGGTCCCTTGACCTAGATTAGCATCTGTGTTAGAAGACTAGGACGCTATGTTGATTAACAAGGGAGGGCAGTTGCATGCCCAGCTGGTTACTGTTAGTGTTTTGTTTTGAATATATTGGGAGCCACCTCTGTTGTTCTTATCATCTTTACTGAACTCACTCTTTCTAATACCATCTCTCCAATTCTCGATTGTCCTCTTGTACAATTTGGTTGTCTGCACCTCTTTCCTGTCTGCCGATCTCGCCCAGAGTCCTAGGTGCCTTACAATGAAAACAATATAAAAACAACAAATCAAACTCTTTCCTCCAGGTGCCAAACTACTTGTACTATAAACAAGTCAGCTCCATTCTTGTCTAGTGTAGGGGCCTCCCAAATCTCAGGAGGGAGACTATTCCAAAGAATCAAGATGGCTACAGAGAAAGCAGGCCTCCAAGGTACTACCAGAGGATAATATTTGAAGAAAGGGACCTGGAGCCTGCCTGCCCTATTTGACCTAGTGGAAGAGATTGTTCTGCAAGTAAGCTGGAGCTTGCGCTGGGCTTTAAAGATGATAACTAGCACTTTGAATTGCACCTGGAAAACAACTGGGAGACAGTGCAGCTCATGCGATAGTAATGTAATATGGGTGAACAAGGGAGTGTCCAAAACTACAGGCACCACTGTAATCTGGAACAGTTATGGCTTCCAGATGGGCCTTCAAGGGCAGCTTCATGTAGAGTGCATTGCAGTAATCCAATGAGGTTCAGGAATGTGTTCAATTGGCCTACAAGATGGTGATGATTATTAATATTACACTTGTCACCGTTTTTTCCAGCAGGAGAACCTCAAAACTACATACCAATTCTATCTGGGGGAGTGTTTAACACTTAACAACTTTGGCAAGAAAAGTTGTAAAATGGGGCAAAACTCACTCACCAAACTTAGCAATATAAATTTTGAGTTCAATTGTGATTTTAACTCGAGGACTACCTGTATTCAGACAAAATTGGGAAAATCTTTCAATTATAATTTGTGAGGGGAAAACACAGCAGTATGCTCATACAGCATAAATGCTGGCAACCAATCTTGTCAATCCAGGAAAAAGGGAGTACAGAATATTTCTGGCAAGTGCTATGGCATGCTATAGAACCCTATATGAAATTTAAAAACAGCCCAGGAGTTCTATGGCACCTTGAGGATTAATTAACACATTTGTGGTTGCATAAGCTTTCTGCAACTAAGCTCTTATTTCAGATATTTAATCTGAGCAACTGATGCATATTACATACATGGTTGTACAAAATATAATAACATAATAATGTTAAGCTTTCATATTGCACATTGTATATGTTTAAAGTGCCTCATACATAGCACCTTAGTAATCATTAAAGTCTTGCTATATGGGAAGTACCCCCACAATCAGTTACAGAATAGGGTACAAAGCACATATTAGCCCCAGAAAATATTTTTGCTATAACATGCCTCAAATTGTGCAGCAATACAAACAAAATAGTTTATTCTTAATTTTTATTTGCCCGACTTGTATTTATATGTATATATTTATTTATTTATTTTTGTATTCTTTGTGTTTGCTGATCAACCCATTATTTTAACTAGCAAAACCCCAACTTTTTCCTGAATTTCAGATAATGCACTATTCTATTGTCAATTTAGTAGTGTGTAGAGACCAGATGTCAAACATGAATTAGTAAGTAACATACCTGTAATTTCTATCCTTAATGCATTTGAAAAATAATAAATAAGAATTTAGGAAAAACCTATTTCCCAAAACCCCTTCTACCTTCCAGTGTCTGACATATTGAAGATACATATTCTACTCACTCTAATTCACATCATTTACAACTAGACTGCTTAATTTTATTCTTTTAATTAAGAGCTTACTTAATCTTGATTATCATGTTTCTTGCCAGTCCTATTCCATTAACATAAACAGGAGAGTTTTTAACATGTTTTCAATAATTTAAAATTTAGTTTATGCTTTAGAAAAATATTTTCCACCCTGCACATTTTCCAGGATTTAGATTCACCAGCTTTTCTCACATGGTATGGAAAAGCTGCTGCAGATATTGGCAGAAAGGTTCTGATAACTGATTTACCACTCTATTCACTTTCCCCCCCAAAAAAAACAAACCCAGAGGAATAGAATACGAATAGATAGCATCAAAAATCTGTTGTGAATATTTTCTAATATCTTTCCAAGTAGAAAATGTAGCTGCAGTAATTTGTTTTTTTACAGAACTGGATTAAGGATCTAAAGACCATAGTTTTTCAATATTAATTTTATTTTATCTCTTTTGCCTGTAAGAACAGTTGATAGCAAAGGGATGGTAGCAAAAATCAGGTGGGTTTCTAGTTAGTAAGTTATTTGTAGTTAATAGGATCTTATTCTCCTCAAATAATCCAACCCATTAATTAAAAAAAACAACCCTTGAAAATTGAAAGATCACGGAGTATATTGTTTTCAAAAGCTGACAGTAATGCCAACTATTACAGAAAAAGTTGTCCTAAAAGAACAATGTAGTCATTCAAAATATAATTGGATATTTGTAATAGCACTGCAGTATTAATAGTGTTTGTCTCTTTTGCCTTCTTCAGTCCTTGCTTCACCTACCCTACACTCACACAGCTGCAATATTTAAGTATAAGTAAGCTGTAAATGCAGCTGCCACCAGTGAATGAAGCATACTTACAATACTTCTACATGTCATCCAGAAATTGTAACTGAGAACTGTGCCTCTCAGAGTGAGGAAAATTCTACTCCTCCCTGTGGCCAAATGTAAATGCTCAATACACTCACAGAGGGAATACATGCAAGTGCTGACAAAATCGGTCTATGTCTTCTTTTCTCATATGAAGTCAGGCATGCCATTACTTGGGAATATGCAGGCCTTTTCCTGAAACAGCAAAAGCTTCTTCTAATCCTGAAGTGTTATGAACTATATTGGTTCTGAATGCATGCTGAAACCACACTAAATAAAGTAATGCTGGAACATCCAATAGAAAATGTCACAGCACACAACAGCAGCGTTAACTACCGGTAGTTAGAAGGAAAAAATGATAAAAATCAGGTTTTGTTTACAGATCCTTCTGTAGTTAGATCTTTCCTTCTACTTTGTTTTCTAGATCCGGAATAGCTAGATACAAGGAATCAAGTACTAGATATCACTTAACATATGAAAACATGCAAACAGACATATCAGATATGCTTGTTTGCTGCTACATGACAACACAGCTTATATCAACCTTCATCACAGCTAGTATGAAGCAGCAGTTAGCCAAGCTCCAGTGTATCAGTTTTAATAGTGTTTCCTACTGCTAGCTACCAGTGGCCATTGCTGAGGCCAGCAGAGAGAAAAGCAGCAGCAGCAGCAACATTTCCGTTGTGTTTAGATCCAGATTCATCATCTGCTGAATTAGTGCTTCCAAAACTTTAGGTAAGAATCTAGAATAATCTAGAAGCTGCTTACATGTGGTTTGGTTAATTCTTGATTAATGTGATGTCTAAACTATGATTTCTGATTGTTTTGCAAAGCCTAGTTATCACATCTTATTTAATAAATCATAGTTAAGGTAATCAGTGTGTTGTATAAATCTGTATCTTCCTTTTAAGCCTACAGACAAGAGACCTTATTTACAACCTTTACAAGCCGTTTAGGGAGGTTTTTCAGCAAAAATATTGTGCTACATTTAATAAAACATGCTCTCCACTCAAATAAGTCTTAGCATTGGAAAAATATCTGACACTGAATGATGATAATGCCGCATGAGGGAAAGCCATCCCTTCTCTTCACTCCCTTTATAAAAAACAAACAAACACAGAAACCAAGTTAGCTTCCAAGGGGAACAACATGCCCTCAGGTAAAGAATTGTGATAGCCCTTTCCTTTCAAACTGTCCCTTTACTAGAGGGCAATTCCTTTGATTCCTACTCAGTTTCATATCTGTACTATAACAAGTGAACTCCAATTGTAGCAATCCAGTGATTTTTTTTTAACTTCCCCAACCTCTCCCACATCCAACGATTTCTAGGATATCATTGAATTGCTAGGATCTGGCGCAATGATGGCAATACATCAAAGCTAAACGATGGAATAACATAAAAGATGATGTCTTCTATGAACCAGGGGCGATAGCAAAGCAGTGTTGAATTTCAAAATAAAACTCCTCCGGTTTGTAGGACTTCCAGGACAGGGCATCGGCAGCAAGTTTTAATATTGTAGGTAAGCTGTCGTTTTTCTTTGTTCACCTGTTATTTTTAGCAGTAGTAATTCACCAGCAGCGTACAAAACCGAGCCATGCTTCGATCATAAAAAAATAAAAAAAAGCTTACAGTATTGGCGAGCAGATATACAACAAACACCCTATTTATTCCTTTTCAAAGGCTGGGAAAGGCCACGGGCAGCAGGGCTAAAAAAAAACCAACCCTGCCGATTGGCAAGCAAAGCCATCCCGATTCAACCCCCGGCATAGCTAAACGAGGCTCAAAGCCTCTGGGACCCCAGCGTGCTCTTCTTCCCTTTATCTGTGCCATCCGCTGAATTTTGCAACGGCCACCCCGGATAAGCCCAGCTGGGACGCCCTGCTGCCGGCACCGGGAAGAAAGAAAGCCTCCTGCGCCTATTCAATTGGCAGCTCCAGCCACGCTCTTCCCCTCCCTTTGAGAGGCTGGCGGGAGCAGCCCACTATGACTCAGTCATACCGTGACATCCAGCAAAGGCAAGCGAAGAGAAGGGAGCTCAGCAATGGCTGGCTCTCCTCAGACACGGCAACGGGCCTCCTAGCGGTCCCCGCTCGCTCAGTAAGTACTGTAAGGAAGGCGGGGGAGAGACCGGGGGGAGAGAGAGGCCTGTAAGGCCGACCTAAAGCCGGAGCCGCCGTTGCCCCTTTAAGAGAGGCCGGACGCGTTGTGTTTAATGTATCAAATTGTGGCGGTCACGTGAGGCCCTGGAGAAGGGGTTGAGGAGCAGCGCGGCGGCGGCGGCAGCAGCAGCAGCAGCAGGAGCAGCGCCAGCAGCCATCGTCGCCGTCGAAGGTCTACCGGGCTCTGGGGAGCGAATGGCTGGCGTTGATTGCGGCTAGGGTGGGCCCAAAGCCGGCAGGAAGGAGGGATTGAACCCAGGAGAGGGCCCGAGTTAGGACGGCGGCTTTCTCCGGACTGCGCGGCGATTCCTTCCCCTCCCCCTCCTCTCTCTCTCTCTCTCTCTCTCTCTCTTTTTGTCCTTGCGCTTCTGGAGGCTCCACGCTTGTTATTCATCGGAGTCGATTGATTGATCGATTGACAATAGCCCAGTTAAAGGGGCCCTGGCGCTGGGTAACAAAGAAGCTGGGCTCGGATTGAGCTCCTGTTCCTTTAATCCAAGCCGGGGGGGGGGGGAAATCCTGCGTTGCGCCCTTGATCTTTAGTCATCTTTCCGCCCTTGAGTTCCTTCATACTCCGGTTCTTCCTCTCGTTCACCTCGACCCTTTAAAGGCGCCTTCGCCATCCCGGGAGAAGCGGAGGGGGAAGAGGGAACAGCATCTTTTGCCTGTTTCCGGCGCCTGCTCCCCTTCACCTTGATAGCGACCCTTTCGATCTGCTCAGCATATTCCATTTAATTGATTTTATTGAGCCACCCACTCCCTACTTCGGACCTGCTTTATATTGCAAATCCTAGAGGGGAAGGTGGTTAGGTTTTAATTGGTATCTGTGAGGGGGAGGAAATCTTTGCGAAGCAGGCAGAGCTTCTTAGTTCGCTTAGATTCATCACTCCTCTGCCTTGAATGGGGAAAATATTTTTGAAAATCCATGTAGGGTTTCTGTACTGGATCTTAATCGATAAATGGACCTGCTTTTTAATTTATCACCCTATTTTCCTCTTCCGGAATTTCCATATTCTTTCTTGTCTTCGTTGTGTGCGATAGTGTGATAGTAGCCCCCTCCCCCGGTTTAATTTTCTTTCTGTTTAGGGCTGAAATTGTGGCTGGGTTTCCTGTTGTTTCTTTTTTATGTGACACCGGTCCGATCCATTGGTCTGCTAGCTCATTCTGTTGTGACTGAGGGAGAGACCTGAAGGAGAGAGGTGCTGAAGAGAGGTGTAGATACAGATTTTTTTTTAAAAAATACATTTTTATTTAAAAGGGGGGACTGAAGGGACCCAAGATGGCTGGAGATGATTGCAAGGAGTATGTAAGGGTTTCTTTGATCTGATAATAAAAACTAAGAGACAGCAGCTGCAGCTGTATAAACCCAATTTAGAACACTCCGCTTCTCCTTCCTGTATGCCTTTCTCTCTCTCTCCTCCATCCGGACTCACTTTCCAGGGTGGTGCCATTCACCAGCTCCCCTCCCTTGTCTTTTGCACGTTTGTTTCTATTTCTCTCCCCTAAATCCCACGAATTAAAAATAAAAACCAACTCAAAATGGCTGAGGACTGAGTAGGTCCTCTTGGAATTGTACATTTCAGCAGTTCCCTTCCAGCTCTTGTCTGTCTTCCTCTTCTCCCACCCCCTTGCAGGCTGGTTCCAAAAGGAGAAATAGCTTTCATGTCAGAAGGGAAAACAGAGAGGCAAAGGGGAAGAGGCGGGGTCTGGGCTTTTCATTAGCAGTTGAGAAATTCCTTTTCAGTTTGATCAAGGCATACTTGTTTTCCTTCCAGCGAGAGCAAACCATCACTCTCCAAAAGGCTGAGGATTTTGGAGTTGGGAGTATTGTTTTCACCTTAGTCTTATGAAAGATTAGAAACGAGGCAAATACTGAAAACAGGATTCCACAGAGTATTAGAATAGGTTGTTTTTCCATTGAATTTGTCTCTGATTATTACTGTTCTTCAGAATAGACATTTTTAAAGTATTTTTCTTCTCCTCGTTCCTATTTGTAAAAAAGAGCAAAGAATGGGAGGGTCCTTTTGGCTCTAAGATGGAATTTCATCTGAGTGATTGACCGTCTTCCTACTGCGATTGCACTGTCCCAAAGCCAAGGGGAAAAAAAAATCCTTTTGCACCATTCAGCTGCATTAGAAAACTAGCTGCTCCTCCTGCCCTTTGCATATGGATTTATCTCCAGTTTTTTAATGATTCAATTAAAGACTTGAATTCTAATTTCTTACAGAGGAAAAATAATTGAAAAGGGAGGCTTGAATTTAGTCACGAGGGATACAAATTCCTTTCAGATATTAAATGGTCAAAAAGTGGTAATTAGGAGTATTTAATATAGGAGGTTTATATGGCATTTGAACTTCCTTCTGGATTTTGTATGGAGTTTTTTCAATTCTCGGTAAGTTTTACTTTTGCTTTTCAGAATCAGAAGTAAAAACCTTATAAGAATTTTAAAAGTTTGGCTTCAAACTTTAGAAGTATCTATTCTGCAATTTTAGTACTGATTGTTAATTATATTTAACACAAATGGGGGTGGTTGGGAATATATTACTTTAGATTTTAGGAGATCCACATTAATCACATTTTTAATTTTTTGGTTCATTAGCAACTTAGTGGCCTTTCTGTTGCAAAAGTGGAAACTCGTCATCATCTGCTTTAGTAGACCAAAAACTGACTGTTTAAAGAGATTAAAAGGAAAGTTCTGATCTGGGTGAGACATGGCTGAAAACTGGAAGAACTGTTTTGAAGAGGAGCTTATATGTCCTATTTGTCTGCATGTCTTTGTGGAACCTGTCCAACTTCCTTGTAAGCACAATTTTTGTAGGGGATGCATAGGAGAGGCTTGGGCCAAAGAGTCAGGGCTAGTGCGTTGTCCTGAGTGTAATCAGGCCTACAACCAGAAGCCCAACCTTGAAAAGAACTTAAAATTGACCAACATTGTGGAGAAATTCAACTCTCTTAATTTGGAAAAGACTCCCTCAGTCTTACATTGTGTCTTCTGCCGCCGTGGGCCACCTTTGCCTGCACAGAAGATCTGTCTAAGGTGTGAAGCTCCATGCTGTCAATCCCACGTTCAGACACACCTGCAACAGCCCTCTACAGCACGTGGGCACCTCCTGGTGGAGGCGGATGACGTCAGGGCTTGGAGTTGCCCCCAGCACAATGCTTACCGACTGTATCATTGCGAAGCTGAACAGGTTGCTGTTTGCCAGTTCTGTTGCTACTACAGTGGTGCACACCAAGGGCACTCAGTATGTGACGTGGAGATCCGACGCAATGAGATCAGGGTAAGTAGGAACATTGCTTCATACTTAAATGCAGCTTGCTTCTTGACTGCAATATACAACTGGTGCAACCTCATTATTAGTCAACCAGTTTTCTCAGATGGTGGATAGGAATTACTGACGAGGGGTCCTGAAGCAGCCACCACCCTTTCCCTTCTGCTGTGGTATATTATTGTGGGCAGCCTAGAATCCCTCCTCCTGCCTGTCCAGATAATGTAATGCTTTCAGTTGAAGTGGTGGATGTTGACACATAATGTTCAATTGAAGTGAAATAGAGGAGATTATTATTTTAAAAAAAGCAAAATAAATGTTTTCTTTAAATTACTAAGCTTTCTTTTGCCCTGGCAGCAAAATATCTTTGCCCAGTTCAATGCTTGGTGCTGTACCAAAGAGCATCAAGGAATTAGTACTCTACTTCAGGTAAAGGCCAGTTTTTTAGCTGTCTTGTCTTCCCCAATTTTTTGTTTACAGTCAGCTATGGTTTACTTTGTCCCTGTTTTGATCGGAGGCCAAAGAGGAACCATTGACATCAAATTATAAATAGTAATTGAAAGTGCAGCAATAACTTTTTTTCTTATTTTTCTTGATTGCTCATCAGCAGGATGATGAACTATTGTTTTAGTAGCTTTGCTCCTTAATTCTGCTAAGAACAGTTTTATCTTCAATAAGAAATGTGACCCCTTTTGCTCAAATGTACATTTTTGCAATAATAAAATGATCCATTCTACCCAAAGGTGATCTTTCTTTATAAATAAATAAAGGTAAAGCTAGAAGTGGATGTTTAGGTGTTTTTTTTTTTGCCTTTTGCCCTTTTTCTTTTTGCAATGCCTATAGAATACATTCTTCCATTGTTGCTAACTAGATTTACTGCAGGTCGCTCTATATATTTATCCTGGTACTGTTCTCATATCTTAAATGTGAAAACGAAGAAGTAAACAAAAGCTGACATTATCTTTTCAGATCTTCTTAGAAATCTGTCAAGGAAAACAGGCCTCTACTGCACAGGATGTTGGGGGAGGGGAAGGGAGGGATAAAGCAATGGGAATGTGTGTGGTGGGGAGGTGTCTTTCAATGTAACTAATAACTCAAATAATAAGGTATAAAATGGGTGGTGGTGGTGTAGCAATAGTATTCTACCTTTTCTTTCCTGTAAAAAAAAGTTATTTAAATGTCATTACCCTGCAAATCTCAGAATAGCAGGAAATCTAAAGCTGTGGATCATTTTATGCTATTAGAGGTAGGTATAGGCGTATTAGCAGATATAAAATTTTGTATAGGATAGATTCTTCGTGGTATAGCAAGTGAAGCTGTAGAATTTTCAGCATTTTTCCTTACTTTCAAAATAAAATGCCCATTACAATACTCTTTGGTTCACTCTAGGAACCATTTCCTCAGACGCAATTGTCTTTTCTGCTCTTATTCAGAAATGGGATGAGCAAAAAGCCCAATGGACCTAAAGGTTGAAAGTACAGTACTGAAATCTGGTTTTAGGCAGCTTTGTTTCCAGTAGTTGGAAGCAAAGACTATTACATTGCAGTCTTCTTATTTTGTAAGACTTGTTGTCAAATCACCATTCTTCTTCCCTTCGTCCTTTCTGGCCAACTTCCTAGAAAGAAATACTGTACCATATGAACTCAAACCTCTCTTCTACACTGACTTCATGCTATGAAGGTATATATGAGATGGGCTCTTCACATTCATCCGAAAGGAACAAAAGATATTCCCCAAAGAAACCATCGTTTAGTGGTGGAGCAAGGGAATGTAACTAGAAGAGCATAAACAGCTTCAAATTAATATTTTGTACCTTGACAATACAGTAAAGGTGGGATAGTCAATCTGGTATTCTGTACTCTTCAGATGTTTTTGCCTGCATTCCTTTAAATTCCAGACAGCCTGGCCATGAACATATACTTTGGACTGTAGTTGGTTTAATGCCTGACATCTCAGTGGTTTCTGATATGTTGAAATTTCAGGGATCTTTGGAGGAGGGGTTCTATACATGGAAGTTGTACAAAAGATTAAAATATCATGGAGGCCATGAAAATTTATTAGGCTACACTCATAAGATCACCTAAAGTAGTTTAGCTTTTGGCAACATTAAAAATGGCTATGATAGGCTTTTCCTTTGTGTCATCATTTCCCTTCATGCATGTTTATCTATGAAATGAAGTTGTAATCTGTACTGGTGATCATGAGGCTGAAACCAGGGAGTGGTGTTTACTCTGGATTAATACTGAGTTTGAGGGTGTGATCTTGAGTATGTGGCAAAAGTCAGACTGAGGAACAGCTGTGTGACAACACCTGCATGTAAAGACAGGCTGGCTGGGCCCTGTCTTCTCTTTTTGATCTGATCCAGTTACTTCAAAATCTGCACAAACCGGTCCACAGATTCCTTTCAAGCATCATTGTGTAGGATAAATATTTAACAAATGAACAGCAGTAGCTATAAAACAGACAACTTGTGTATATTCCAGTGTTGCCAAAATGACTCATCATTTAGCTGCTAAAATGGGGGAGTGAATAAGTCATTAATAAAATTGCTTTTTTATTATTTTCCAGTTGGAGAACTAATCTTGTGGTTGGGATGAGGATAGATATTCTGAGTAGAAAGAGTGAGTTTGAACAGAAAGATTATTTTTCCTCCTCTACTTTTTGCAGATTTGGGTAGGAGTAAAGAGGAGAAGCCAAATTCATCTGTTAGTGGCTCTGCATACCTATATAGGAAGAAGGGAAGATCTGACAGAACTGTTGAAAAACTCATAGGATTGGCTTCTACCCTCTTCTATTCTTTTTATTTATACAGAGGAGGGGGGAAAGGAGGAAATGTTGAATCAAATAGAAAATATATCTTTTCCCCCCAAATCTAGGAGAGGCTTGGCAAATGACTGATGACCTGAGACTGGTAAATCCCACTAACAGTTCAATTCAGAGCTTGCTTTTTGATAATGAGTCAATTTTCTGGAATTTTTAGTTATGTACACACCCAACTTTTTCTATAAACTTACCTTGTGTCCTTCATTACCTTCCATCATATAATGTGGTAAGCTATATTTATTTTGGACCTTACTGTGGTGATAGTCAGGCTCCATATCAAGTGAATTGGTAAAAAGTCATCCCAGATTGTCTGGTAGTATTTCCCTAAATAAGGAGACATTGTCTGGAAATCAGCTGAAAGGTTTTTGCTTCTCTTAGCCCTGCTCAACTTAGCACTTTTCATGGGAGAATATTTTGAAAGCTAACGTGATTTATCATTAGTCTTTTTAAATATACATAACCCTATCTAGCCTATCTGAACCATTTCTCATTCAAAGTTCTGAGGATGTGTTTAACTGAAGTTAACTTTATATAGTTTTATTTACACGTAAGTTTTCCAAGGATATGAGCTGCTCAGTAAACTCCTGCTAGCAAGATAAGTGGTCATCCATTTGTCTTTTTATACTGTTTTGTTTATATCGATTGAGTCAAGTATGTGTAAATACAGCACTTACATTTTGTCCTTTTGATTAGTGCATATCTCACTCCATTTTTTTCTCCTGCAATGCTAAATTTTAAACTATAAGTGAAATGAAACAATGACTTGCTACTTTTAGAGATTTTGTGTGTATACCATCCATATTTTGGTGGCATATTCAATCAATATCCATCAGTATCAGATGTAGTCTACATCTCTTCCTGTCTCTGAATAAGTTTCTTTCCAGTGTTCTTCATTAAAGAATACCAGTCTTCCCATGGTATAATAATTTTTAAATGCTGTCTGTATATGCAGTCATGCACATCTCTTTCTCTTTTGTACATTAACACAAAATGCACAATTTTCTTAATGCCCATGCACTAGGCTTTAAAAAAAACAATTTTTTTCCATTGCAGTGGAAGTAAAGAAAACGAATTAAACAGGAATATGGAGATGTTATGAAGTGAAATGCAGACATTCTAAGAATAATGGGAAAGTTTTGGAAAAAGTGAAGTCTATGATAATAAAATTAAAGCCTGTCTCTTACAATTGAATAGGGGGTTTGTTGGAATGAATTAAGGATGTTGGGTTTGTTTCTACAATGGGCATGCTTGCACATTTTTTATCACCCATAGGTAGTTATAAAATTGAAAAAGAAAGCTAGTATTTTAAAAATGTATTAGATAAAACCTAATTGCATCTACATGGGTCTGTCCAAAGTATTTATACATCTGGGCAACCACATGTTCCTTTCAGATTTATTAAAGTTAAATATATGAAGTTGGTGCAACAAGATTGTCATATCAAGTTTGAACTAATTTCTAGTTCCCATGGATTACTTTTTCCTTTTATTAGTGACTTTGGAACATTACAATTAGTGATGAGTAAAAGAAATAAATGTGTGATTAACTTAAGAACTCTTAGTAAAAATTGCAGTGAATTAGCCTACTTGGAATTAGCAGAGACAGTCATTTCATGTGTTTCTATGAGCAGCAAATTTGTTATTTTTCAGTACCAAAATACAAAAGCAAATTATATTGTTTTATATTTTCTTAAGTTCTACAAGGTTTCAGAAGTTGTGAATTTTTAATTTGCAGAAGAGCTAAATATTTGCAGATAGCTTGGTTTGCCCTCTTATTAAAAAAATAAAATCTTTAGAAACCTCAACAAAGAGAAAAGAATCTTGAACATACATCTGAACCCTTTTATGCTTGTTATCCTGTATTTTAATGTTACTGCTATTTTTTTGTCGCTAAAAAGTTTCATTAAGGTTTCTTCTATTTTTAACTTAAGTCAGTTTTTGAAACCTACAACAAACCAGCTCATAGCATTTATACATTTGTTATTTCCTTATTGATTTGATTTCTATGACTATCCATCTTGCCATAGCAAAACTTAAAAAACCTCTAAAAAACAAATAAAAGCTAGAACAGAATAAAATAAAACAACTTGAAATTATCCCTTATTCTGCACATACATATTTCTCTATGATAGACAGACTTTTGTAACTTGCTTTAAGATGAGAGGCATTGAAGAGTGTGTCATGTGGATGTCTTTTCTAACTTAGTCCTTAGCCCATATTTTTAATTTTTGTTTTAAAATGCAATTCCCTATCACCTTGGTTTTTATG
Source organism: Pseudoxenodon macrops (assembly GCA_032467955.1). Taxonomy (NCBI): domain Eukaryota; kingdom Metazoa; phylum Chordata; class Lepidosauria; order Squamata; family Pseudoxenodontidae; genus Pseudoxenodon; species Pseudoxenodon macrops. The sequence goes on from JANHFT010007382.1 coordinate 210,820, forward strand.
TGATATGGCAAAGGTTTATATCACTGTGAACATAGATTTTCTTACAGACGGGATACTCTATTCTGCCTACCAAGTATGAAAGAAAGACTCTTCAGACTTTGAAACATCCTGATTTGCATCTGATGTGTATCCCATATCTGCAATAAATGAAAGAAGTGCTGCTATTCATGTTCATTTAAAATGAACAGAGGTTGTCCAAAGCAAATAGATTTTTATAAGGGAAGAATACGCAGAGCATCTTCAGGATTGAATTCTAATGATAACATAGCAAATGGACAAAGGAGACAGGAGGAGAGATTGCCTTAACCCTCAGTATGGCCTAGTCTGGCTTGCTTTGCCTGTGGAGACAAGGAGCAGTTAGTTTATGTCCTGCAAATTGGCTTTTCATGCTCTCATCAAATGCTTCCCCCATTTGGCTGCATTGCCTGTGTGTGTGTGTGTGACAGAAGATGGCCTTTGTGCCAGAGTACATTCTGACAAGAATTTCGTTACCTGGCCCCAAAGAGGCCCAATGCTTTTTTTTGTGTTGAAAAAGGCAGAGTTACAACAGCTCCACCCAAACCACATGCAGGAACCAGCATGTGAGAGAAAACAAAATGGTTAAGAAGGCTCTGAAGCCTTCTTTCGTCAGGAGCTGTGCTGAAGTGTCGTTTAAAAATCATTCAGCATAAAGGGTATTATGGCATAAGCATGATTTAACACAGTCGTCCTTTCTTCCCCTCTTCCCCAGCCGCCTTCTGTCTTCATCTTTCTTTTTGTGGGTGAAAATGCTTATAAGGTCACAGTTATAATTTTGCACAGGCAAGCTGTCTCTGGGTGGCCTGTAAAACATGTTGCTGTCTGTTTTTCCAGCTCCATTTTCTGCTCTGCCTATCACTTCAAATGTGATGTGAGGCTGCAGGCCTTCTTCTCCACAGCAGCCCCCTCCCCCCTCCTTTTTTTTCTCCTTCCCTGAAACTGGCAAGGCCTGCCGAGGTCTTCTAATCCCTTGGCTTTCTGCATCCTGAATTCTATTCCATTTCCCTCTACCTTGGCCATGCTTCCCAAGTGCTTTTTAATGGTTTGTAATAGCCATTTTGCTCCTCCTCATCTCTCTTGCTGATTTTCTGACTGGTTTGGACAGCCTCTGCATTTTTTTGAGCTGGGGCTTCTGTTTTTATGGAAATTAGCAGTGAGAAAATTAAATGTATAAGATAGAAGGAAGGACTGTTTTGCAGAAATTTTGGGGGCTAAGGTCTAATTATCCAATTACCTCTTGGATATTGCCAAGGAGTAAAGGTCTGACCTAAAGAAATGTAACACAAAGTTATCTTGGGAATTCTTACATTTGCTTAAAAAAGGAGTGTTTTGTATGTTCATAAAGTTGAATTATTTTTCTTCCCACTTCTCCCCAGACAACTTTTGTAATAAGATCTATGGGATTGCAAAACCTCTCCGTGTGCTTTATTCTGGGTCATCATGCAAATAGGCAAGGTGAAACACATGCTGTGAAGGGAAGCTATAGATGAGGATCAAGCACATGATGTTTCAGAAACAAGCAGACCGCACTAGTGTGGGTAGAAGGCATGGAATGGGGCAGTTGTCACAAAGACCTTTTTTTTAATAAAACGTTTAAAAAAGTTACAAACTAAATACAATACAAACTAATATAAAGAAAGTAAGAAAAAAAATCAAAGAGAAAGCTAAAAGTGCAAGAAAGGAAAACAAAATAAGAAAAAACAAGAAAAAAAGATTAAAACAAGTGGTTTCTGATTTTTTCTCTATAGCAGTTATAAGTACAATTATAAATTTATCTCTTTTTCTAAAGTTACATGTCGCCTTTCTATAATCTATCCTGTCTAATAAAAAACCCCTGTTTTCCACAAAAAGTCCATAAGGGGTTTCCATCAGCAATAAATGTAGATATAATTTTTTTCTCTAATCAAAGCCATCAGTTGCCAACTCAGCAAACTCCATAAACTTCACCTCCATTGTAGGTATTGCTGAAGCTTTCTATTTTGTGCAGACAATAATCTCATTGTAGTTATCATATACAAAAACAAGGTTCCATGACTATGTTCATAAACCCCAAAAGACTGACCTTTGGTCTCATCTAGACATGAATCTTTAAAATCCTCTAAATCAGGTATATATTTGAATTCGACATTTTCTAGCTTTTTTACATATCCACCAAACATAAAATCTCTCTTCTTGTTCACATTTTCAACATGAATTTTAAATGTTTTTATATTGTACATTGTAGACACTTCCCTGTTGACATATATCAATGGCACAACATTTTATAAAAAATGTCTTTAAGATTACAACATAATGCAAATTTCAACCCTTTCAACAACATATTTTCCTGTTCCATATGCATATTATAACCAAAAATTTCAGCCCCCTTTTGACAGTCAATTGAGGAAGCTGAAATTCTTAACAATTGTGTGTGTCACTTAACAATCATATGACTCACTTATTGATCATGGTAAAAATAGTTGTAAAATCAAGTCCAATCATGTAATGAGCCATTTAATAACTACATGGTAGTGTGATAAAAATTCAAATCCCAATTATAGTCAAAAGTAGACTACTGGATTACCTTTGCATTTTTTATTTGTTCAACTTCTGTTTCATATTTCAATAAAATTTTATACATTTTAGCAATTACATGTTCATCATTTGCACGTAATTCCATTTCAAACTTAGTCTTGCATTGTTCAAAGCCACATTTTTAGTCTACTTTAAATCTTTTCAATAATTGTAAATAAGAAGACCATTGGCAACTGTGTCCCTCTGCCACCAATTCTCTTGATTTTATTTTGTATCCCTCTTCACAAAATTCTAGTATCTCATAATAAGTTAGCTATTTTTGTTTGCCTTTTAGTTCTGGTCTATAAAATGTTTCTTGCTCTGAGAGCTACAAAAATGTTACTGATACAGCCTGGATTTATATTTATTTAATATTCATGGTCACAGAATACAGTCTTTTATAATTGAAAGAAATACAAATATCCCCCCATCCCTGCAAAGTAGACCCATGATGTATTTTTATATCAAGCTTGAAGAAATATATCTGTTAATTTTGGTTTGCTTCTCCTTTTAACCATCTGACAAAAAGAAAGCATATGGGAATAAAAGTAAGTACCCTCAGTGACCTTGTGGTTAGATGGGAGAATGGAGATCAGACTCTCTGGCTTTCATTGATGCCCATCCTCATCAAGCCATGCTTGAATGAAGAGCAAAGCACAGAGTAGTTGGTTATTGCCACCATGAACCTTGATTGAAGAGCAAAAATTTGCTGTATCCTATTTCACAAGATGATCATTTGGTTTTCTCTCTGAAATAACTGGTGCCATTCCCTGGTCTAGACTTCTATAGCTATGCAGTTTTGGAAGACTGGGACATTCCTTTGGCAATGGTAAATTTTGGTGCTGTACTTAGTGCAGAGGGATGGTAAGCCATTCTTTTTCCCCCTGTATGAATCCTATTGAAAAAAAGACCTAAAGCACCTTCATTTAAAAGTCTAATTTTCTCCTCTGAAAAGAGGAACTCGATGGCAAAGCTTGACATTCCCACTGACCTCCCACTAATTAAAAGGGCAGAAGATGTGCTTTTTAGCATTGTCTACATTGTTCTGAAGGCTCTTTCTCATTCATCTCCTGTGTCCAAGGCTCTGTTTTGCTTAGAATCCCCCCTCTCCCCCTCCCTCCCTCCCTCCCGCTCTCTCTTATGCTGGCTCTGTTTTGCTTAGAATCCTGTTTTCTTCTGTATGTGTGTGTTTTAAATATCCTGATTTTTCTGTCCCTGCTCATACGAATATGATGCTCATTGGAACCATTTGCAAAACAAAGTGCTGTTTGTTTTCTGGCGTTGAGATATGACAGAGGAAGAGGAGATGGAGGGAGGGAAGGAGGAGGAAACAATTATGATTGGATATAAAAAAGAATAAAAGCTGCTGGTTTCCCCAGGGCCCTTGTGTTCCTAGCTCTCCTGCCCTCCCCTACCACCTACTTTGCATGCTTGAAGTAGGTTACTGGCTGATATGTTATGTGGGAAAACAGAGGCCTTTCTCTGTTGAACCAGCTTGGTATTTCCCAACTTATTCTTCCTTCTTGATATACAATATCCCTCAAGATTCTCTATATATGCATATGCATGCTGTGGATTTAGGTCTGGAGATAGGTTTTCAGATTTGCGCAGAATTCTGTTCTACTAAAATAATATCTAGAATATAATGTTCACCCTACTTATGTAAATAAAGTACGAAAGCAACTGGATCAGTTTCAATTCAAGAAACATATCAGCTCTGCAAATACATACATACGTACATATATATACATCCTATGTAAGTAAAGGCTATATAAAATGGTTATATAAAAGGTTGCATAAAATATTTCCTGTGTATGATAAACTTTCATTCTGAGGAGACCGTATTAGTTTTCTATGTAGAGGGGGAAATGTTTTGATTGAAGTATCAATCTATTCTTCAAAGAACCTGAAGGCAGGACAAGAAGCAATGGATGGAAATTAATCAAGGAGAGACCAGCCTAGAACTAGGAAGAAATGTCTTGACAGAACAATTAATCAGTGGAACTACTTGCTTCCAGACGTTGTGAGTGCTCCAACATTGGAGGTTTTTAAGAAGACATTGAACAACCACATGTCTGAAATAGTATTTTCCTGCTTGAGCAGAGAGTTGGACCCTTCCAATTCAGTTATTCTGTTAATTACAAATATATTTCCAAACAGATGTGGTTCCAAGTTCTATACTACCTTGAAATATATAGTATGCATATCCTGTATGAGATATCTGTCGGATCTGATTTTGAGTTGTTGGGTGAAGTATTCCAACAAAAGAGACTTTATTTTCTTTAAATGCATTTCAAATCCTCTTAGATGCATAGTACGTTTTGTTTTGCAAGTGCCTCTAATTTCATTATAAAACATGTTTTGGTTTAACAGAAATAAAGATAACTGATTTCTTCAGGGCACAGAAAATGCAACTAGGAGGAGTAGTGATTTCAGAATAAGAAAAGTGGGGATTTGATAATGGAAGGCCTCCCAAAAACACGCATGAAAGAGCATTGCTGTGGTTTTCCAGAAAGGCTAGTCTAGTCATCTGAGTAATTTCTATGCTGAATAGCATTCCACAGCATTGAATGAGGAAGAATGCTTTGAATTAAAAACCCAAGTGTACTTGTATATGGACCAGGATAAAAACAAAGAAATAAAACATATGCATTTATGAACGTCTTGGTACATCTCTACTTTTGCTATGGTTTCAAATGACAAACATGGTCCAGGGAAGATTTAGTTGTGGTTTAATGACTGGATTGTTGCTCCTTTCTGAGCAAAGAATGGAAAGACTGATGGATAAGGGAGGCTTTTTGGGGATCACATGGTTTAGGAAGAAAATCCTCACATGCTTTATTTATATTTTTAACAAAAATTGAATAGTTTCTAGAATTAAAATTGGAAGACCAGTCTATCTTTCATGTTGTAGAAGCCACTTTTGTGCTTATAAAATACAGGTGGTCCTCAACTTATGACCACAATTGAACCCAAAATTTATGTTGCTCAATGAGAAATTTGTTAAGTGGGTTTCCCCCCCATTCTACGACTTTGTTTTTGCCACATTTGTTAAGTGAATCACTGCAGTTGTTAAATTAGTAACATGGCTGTTAAGTGAATCTGGTTTCCCCATCGACTTTGCTGTCAGAAGGCCACAAAAGGCAATCACATGATCCTGGGACACTGCAACCGTCATAAATGTGAGTGAGTTGTCAAACATCCGAATGTAAATCACGTGATCATGGGGATGCTGCAATGGTGTGAAAATAAAGTGTGAAAAATGGTCATGAATCACTTTTTTCAGTGCTGTTGTAACTTCAAATAGTCACTAAGCGAACTGTTCTAAGTCGAGGACTACCTGTAGTGAATATCTTCATTTTACTGATTTTTTTTGTATTGTAAGTAAACTCTGAGCTGTGCTGGTAAGAACATAGGCTGGTTACTCAGAATTAAGTTTTCTTTTGTTATAAAGTTCGGCAACCATATGATGGCTACATCTAGCTTTTTGGAAAATAGTAAGGGCCTTAGTTGGCCAAACAATAGCGCAAAACCAGTGAAGGCAGAGCATGTATATTATCTTTCAGGTTTTATTGGAGGAGAGGGTCTAGATATTTTTGAATATATTACAATGCTTATTTTAATTTATTAAACACTTAAACCTATTTTAAAGCACACATGTTTTCTGTATTTTCCATATAAATGGTGGGAAAGTAAACTCTTAAATGTTCAGAATGACAACTGAAAGAAAAATGGTTAAGAGGCCATAATGTTTAATTGTAAGGCATTTTTTAATGATATGCAGTGTAGAAATGTTTAAAATATTCCAAATATTTGACCATATAGAGCAACATTTTTTGCCTAGTGACATCCACTTTTTTTTTGTTCTCACAGTTATGGGAGTGCTACTACAATGGTCTGTCTGTGCTACCTGCAGATGCTGGGACTTTTAGTACAATTGTTATGGAGGTCACTAGGTTGGAGAGCGTAAATGTTCTTGGCCTCCCAAAATGATCCAACAAAGTTAAAGATAGTAGCCATATTTTTTAAGGAGTACTTTTTACAATAAATTTTCCAGCACTTTTCTAACCTAGAGCAAATATATGGAGCATATTCTATGTCAGTCCTTCGAGGTAGATTCCACAAGGATTAGAACTCTCCTTTATTGTTGCAAAGTGGAATAACTGAATGTTGAAAGTCTGTCAGAGAGTTCCCCTCTCCCATATGAAGAAATTCAAGAAGTGGGGCAATCTTGAGATTCCCCTTGCTGCTTCCAGGACTAAACTGTGTTTAACAAAATGGCTGTTGAGTATCTTTTTCCAGAGTCACTTTCACACTCTCGTCTATATCCTTTCAAATACAGCAATGCTGTGCTAGAGTTGCTAGCAGCCCAAAACATTATGGTTAATGGTACGATTGCTAGGAATTGGATAGAGCTACTGAGTCGTAGGTTCTTTACCTCTGATCTGAAGGAAAAATATTCTTATCCCACATACAAAAAGTTATATGGGTACAAAAAGGTACAAAAAGAGAATATGGTATGAAGCAGGAAGTCATTATACAAATTTCTAGCTAGTCATAAACTCAATAGATGGTGTAAAATAACCTCCTGCCTTCAGAAGTTTCAAAATCATTGTACTGACCTACCTTAGAAACAAGGTATAAAGATTACTGGAAAGGTGTGGGAAGTACTTTGAACACTAATCTGTTTTTAAATGCCTAGTCTTCCCATGCAGTTATATAAAAATACTCCTCCTAAACCCTCTGATCTTGGCATGTGCCAATCATATGGATATTATATCTAGATTGCATCTATATGTCTTTCTCTGTGACTTGTTTGATTACAAGCCTATCTTTTGCAGTATTAATTTTTTGAAACAAGGAAATTGCAGCAGAGTGAGAAACCTATATTGGAACTTGAGCTATTCTATTTCTAACCTGCAATTTGTGCCTGCAGTTGTTTGCATCAGTTTAGGTTTGATCTATCAAGGGCCATTACTTTGCTGTTCTCTATTTTTTTTTAAAACAAACACATATTGATCAAACATATGGTTTTCATAGAAGAATCCATAATACAAGGAAAATGAACAATTCCAAAATGTTTTTTTAAAAAAGCCATTTGTACTGTTGGAATTCTTCCTTAAATGACATTTTACAAAATGCATGGTATGTTCAAACATGTACGAAGCAGATTAGATTAAAAAAAGTAGATTGGATGCTGCCTGCAGAAACAATACCCCCTTCCTATAGCTTCTCAGATCTTTTGCAAGTGAAACTATTCCATTTCAACCATTCAGGTAAGTAGGACACGTACATTTCATTTTTTCAAGCTAGTTGTAATTTTCTCTTGACCTTGATTGATCTTCTCTTCTGTTTCCAACCTGTTTCCTGTTGGAGCATGGGAATCCAACCTTAGTCTATCAAATTAAAATTTTGCAGGCCTAGTCTATACCCATATTTAATGTGATAATTGTACTCATTAGATTTCTTGCTAAGTCATAGAGTAAGGAAGAGATTCTCCTGGAACAAGTACTAGCTATCTTCAGTAGACTAAATGTTATATCATTAACTCCAGAGCGCTAAGTAGGAGCATGAGGAATTTTCCTCAAGGATGGATGAGTCATGGCTCTCATCTTCACATGTATTAATGGTTACATAAAACCATGGATGTGTCCTTTAAAGGGCTGAAAAAGTGGCTGCTGAATTAAATATCCAGTGTGACAGAAGGGGAAAATAATAAAATACCTGAAGAGCAATCTTAATAATTGAACTTGATTTTTATCTTAGTTCTGGCTCACTTTTTGCATGGGCGGAACTACAGCATGCCATTGAAAAGCCAGGTGTAGCTTCCATTCCCCAAAAAAGTAAATACACCACAGTTCTTCAGTGTTTAAGTCTTTAAGATTAAGACAAAGTCCTGCTAGTGATTATACTGTATCTTGCTAAATTGAAGAGGCACATGATTGATATCTGTACTTGATAATCTTCAAAAAGGATGCATAGTCTAACCTAATTCTACACTGGAAAATTCCAATAAATTCCTGAAACTGAGATTCTTTTCCATAAAGACCGTACTTCTGTAGTAGATATGAAAGACTGGGCAGGATTCTGTAAAAAAAGTTTGGTTTCATTTTAGTATCATTATGTATCTTTGATTTTCTGCCTCATAATTTAATAACAAATCTTTATTAAAGCTATGGCTCTATGCACAAATAGAATGCACATATTTTATCCCTATCACTGTAATCTTTGATCTAATTAAAAGATGGCGCCGAATCTGCATGAATTGTTATAACTGGCCTATGCAGTGATCAAAATCCATGATGTTGGTTATTGTGTATCATGAAAAAGTTTTGATTATGAACATATGAACTCTTATCAATATGTAATTCATGTGTAAGGTTCTCTGGTTTACATTTGACTCACATGTCGAGTCACATGGCATTTCTTGGAAACAGAAACCATCAAGTCTGATACTTATCCCAAAGCTAAAACAAATATTTTGTCAAATCAAGTAAACCAATCATTACCAATGAGGATAATCTAGCATTTGATTGTCTAGGATCTAAAAATGCCATTTTTATCAAGTGTTAAAACAAACGGATCCAGATAAGCATTCAGTTACCATGTATAGAAAATAACCTTGTGCTCCATCATGTTGTAAATAACTGTATACAGATTTACAGTAACCCTTAATGAGTGGGTATTTTTAATTACATAACTATTTGATATAATTTTTCAAAAAACTTTTTCAAAAATATGTATTTTATTTCAAATGTTTGAAATGCTTTGATCCACCCATAAGGTACGGTAGCAAAATTAAATTGAAAAGGTCTAATAGAGGCACTGACATATTTTCTTATCATTTTGATCTCATGTTCACATAACCCAAAACCTGAAGTACCATATTTTTTGCATTATAAGTGGGTGGAAATGTCTGTGAGAGTGAATATCGCCACCGTCGGGGAACGCAGGAGCCATCGCTGCTGAGCAGCTGATTGGCGATTGGATCAGCCTCCCGGAATATCGCTGATCAGCTGTTGTAGGCAGCGGGAATTGCCACTGCCCGTTCACTGCCATCTATTGCTGCCAATTGGCGGTGGCAAACAGGCGTCCGCAATCAGTGGTGAACAGGCAGCGAGAATCCGCAGCAATCAACACCTCCTAGAACAGCTGATTGGTGGTATTCCTGGAGGACGATCCAAACGCCAATCAGCTGCTCGGCAGCAAAGACTCCAGCGTTCCCTGGTGGAGGCAGCATACATGGAGGAAGCACACCGTTTGCTGTTTGCTACAAGGACGCTAGCCAGATGAATACCAGATGGATGTTAGGCTGTAGAGGCAGATATGTTTTCTTGTTTTCCTCCTCTAAAGCTAATGTGCATCTTATAGTGCAAAAAATACGGTGTGTGTGTATATATATGTATATATATATTTAATTCCTTGCCAGTTAATTTCTTAGATGGTCTTAAGTTGAATTTGCATTTCATGCTAAATAATAATATGGTTTGTTTGATTTTAACCAACTGCTTTGTAAATCCAACCATTGAGGTTTGTAAACTAGGTTTTCTAGCTTAACACTGTGTGTAAAGTCAGTAATTGTACAACTTTTCTTAATGGTGATAATGACTTAGCCAGGTACCTGACATTACTGGAGGAATGTATGTTGTTGTCATAGACATAAAAGTACATGATATGTTAAAGATTAACTTTTAAAAATATCCGCTTGTATGTTGTTCTAATCTACAAAATGATATGTTTTTGCCTGCCTTGCTTAAAAATAGGATATTATGTACATTACAAATGCTCCACCAGAGAATTGGTGGCTCCACTCCAAAGAATTGGTGGCTTGAATAATCAGTGTCTTGGCTTTGATTCTGTACTGTATGTAGAATCTTCTGTTACTTGGCTTTTTCCCTGACACCCACATAAATGCTCATATGCATATGCAGTGAAGAGCTTTTTGTAATACACTGTACAGACACTGAGGCTAAACTGAAAACACAGCAGTTGTAGATAGATCCAGATGAAACAGTTGGCAGAAAGTAAAGGTTTGGATGACTGTCTTCTTTCTCTCTTTTTGAAGTAGGAATAAATACTGGCAAACCAATCTGCTTGGGCAGTCTGTTGCTTTTAAGGAGAGATATGATTTGTAATTATCTCAGCCCCTCATCTCAAAACAGTGTACCGTTAGAGTACGTTTGAGACTATTTTCAAAATTTTCAATTTGAATAGCTTCCTTGGTGCTTCCATTTAGTGAATTTATTTTTAAATCTCTTTCTGGAGAGACATTTTTCACGTGCTCTACTTGCTTCCTCAGGTTCTTCCTCCCCCCCTTGCTATGTGCTTCTTTTTGCTGACCTTGCAAACAAGCATGAGGTCAGATGCTCTTTTGCACACACAAGATCATGTTTTACTGGGAAGTAGTATTTATTTTGCCTCTATAAGAAGCTAGTTGAATGGATATGAACAAAAAGCAACATTTAAGTTTTCCAGGAATTTCACTGTACTTTCAGAGTGGATGGCCTGATCAGCAAAAATTGAATGTCTGCATCTAACTGGAAGCCAGGAAGGGATGGCCTTTCCCAGACAAAGGACTCTGTGTGTGTGTGTGTGTGTGTGTGTGTGTGTATACGCATGCGCACCAGCCTGCCTATCCCTTTGTTCTCTTGTTCTGGTGTACCATACGCTGACATAGAAAGCTGCTTTCCTGTGGCTTGGGATAGGGGGAGTAAAAGAGGGGTAGGTTGATTGAATTGCAGGCAGTGTAGGGTAAAAGACATAAGATCTCTAACTCCATTATGACCCCAGAAATGTTGGAAAAATCACAGGACTGTTTATGACTATCTCCCTACCAGCTTTATTAATTTAACATAGTATTGCATATTAGAGAAAGGAAATCCCCCTTTTTAAGGTGAAAAGCAAGTTCAGAATGCTGTTGTGAAATAAATGTCTGTTATGGAAAGAGAAATCTCTGAAGAGGTTAATGCAAGCTTAAATATGGGACTAATCACAATTAAAGGAATGGATATGGACTAGGAGACAGTTTTGTATGTCTACCCTATTTGATAATCATCCATACATAGGAGTACAGTTTTTCCTTTTATTTCATTTTCTGGGTCACTAGCTTGGGAATATTATTACTGAAGAACCTCTTCAGTAGTTTGCCAAATGAACATATACATGATTCTGCATGTTAGCCAATTTATTTCAAGAAAGATATAATTGGCAAAGCCTGATGCTACTTTATTTCCCATCCCCTCTTTCTATTATTACTGATTTTGAATTTTCTTCCTTATCATGTATGTGCTTCCTTACATAGAAAAAATATTTTCAAGTTTCATATTGTGCATATATGCTGGGCAATCAATACAATGGAAATATTTCCAAGGAAATAGTCATTGAATCCTCCTGTCCATATGTTAATAGTTAACATGCCTTTATTTTTTCCTCCTAATTTTAATATTTATAAATACTTCAGTACAATAATAGCCAAACAAAGCTTTTCTTTAAATATAATTCCATCTAGTAGAGTATTTCAGGAATAAAATGCTTAAGTAATTTTAATTTAATTTTTTAAGCTACTTTACAAATTAAATAAAATGAAAAATTTATATTGTACAAAAATGTTTTAGAATCAGAGCCCACTTGGCCCTTAGTAAACCAATTATCAAGAATAATTGTTGCTCTGGATGACTAAAAGTAAAAATACAGCAGAACTGATGGATCTAAAACTTAAGTTTTGTCAAATCATGTATGGGTGCATGGGATTGTGCATGTTATTCAGCAAGAATTCTGGCAATCAGTTTTCTACTATCTTCAGAGACAAAAAAAATGCATTCTAATTTTTACAATTTTTACAAAGATTCTGGAAATAAGTGCTATAGATTATATAAAGCATGGGTCCTCAAACTACGGCCTGCGGCAAGGCTTCTCTGCCCACATTGCCCACCCACCTTTCGGCCGAGCACAGGACTTACCTTCTGAACAGAAAGGTAAGGCCAAATATTTTGGTCTGCAGAGATGTTCTGGAGGCGAGGGAGGTGAAAAATAGGGGTGCACAGATGCCCCAGGAAACCCAAAAATGGCCCATTTTTGCCTGGTTTTGACCTGCAAAATGCTGCTGGAGGCAGTGGGGGAGGTAAAAAATGGGGTGCACAGGAGGCCAAAAAATGGGCATTTTAAAGAGAGAGAGAGAGAGCAAGAAAGAGAGAGAGACAGAGAGACAGAGAGAGAGAGAGAGATTTCTCAAGCTCCTTGGGGCTGAGAAGAATTGCTGCAAAATTGAGTTTCCTGAAGTGGACCACTAGACTCCTAAACAACTGAAAAGATGATCTAGTAAAAAGAAAATGCAATGAAAAGAGCAACATGCAAACAAAAACAAATAAAACAACCCCAGGAGCAAAACAAATTAAATTTTAATTTGTGTGCATTGTTTAATGGACTGTTAAATTGGCCACACCCAACCAGTCACATGACCAACCAGCCGGCCCAGCTCCCCAACAGTCTGAGGGACCATGTATTGACCCCTGTTTAAAAAGTTTGAGGAGAATATGATATCTGTTTTATTTTTTGGACAGATTAATTTTACATTGCATTCACTATTTTTCTATAATTGTCATGGAAATTAGATAAAGTTACATAAAAATATTATTTGCTTAACAAAATAGAAACCACTACAATGTAAAAAAGCTAAACTGTAGAAATGTATCTTAACACCATTTCAAATGGGGAAAATCAAAGAAAGGTATTCCAGTTTGGAAGTGATGCTAAAGAAAATATTTTATGTAGGCTGGATAAAAATGTTTCTGAGCAGAAGTGTCTTTAGAATGGCCTCTTTTGCATAATGCGAAGGTAGATGCTTAATCAGTTTCTTGCCTATCCCCTGCCTTATTTTCCTTAAAATTTAAAAAAACAATATTTTAAATTGAGCTAAGAATGCAGCTAGCATATGGGGATGGTGGCAGATTAAAAGTAAAAGCAAAAGCAAAAGCCATAGAGATTGAAGCTGTTAACTGAATTACGAACCTTATAACAAGAATAATTTATCTAAACTAGCTATGTAATATTGTACTTGAATTTGAAGAACTGTACAACGTTAGCATTTTTCCTTCCTTAGCTTAAGGTAGAAATCTTCTGATAGATATTTAGCTGTGGTTATCTTGACTAAACTGACAACTCCTTATTCCTGGTCCCAAAGGTGCTTTTTCAGGAGGCAACTGGAATTTTTTGGTTTTTTCTTTTAAGACATTTCGTTTCTCATCCAAGAAGCTTCTTCAGCTCTGACAGGATATTGGAAAATGGAAGGATTTATATTCCGTTCAGACAGCTGGTCATTTGCATCCTTTGAGAGGGTCGTTGAAGCACTTGGAGGTTTATCTGTGTCCCTAGGGTGGGTGTCAGCAACCTGGGGCTCCGGAGCCGAATGCGGCTCTTTGGCCTGTCTTCTGTGGTTCCCTGTCAGGTGATCCCACCACTGGCTGGCCCTGCCCCTCGCCCTCCCCTCCCAGTCAGTCCGTGCCTAGCCGGAGAAGTGGGGAAGAGACAGAGAGATACAGA
>JANHFT010007382.1:258031-269069 GCA_032467955.1 Pseudoxenodon macrops
ACCCATTGAAACATGGGTTGAAATATCTGGCAGTACCCTATTACTTACTCTATGAAATAAGAATCTCATTTCTGTTTGGATGTAATAAAAACACATGGACCAAAAATGAATTCGAATAGTAGTTCAGAATAAAAGATACATATAATGTATGGGGGTGCTATAATTAAGAATAATATGGACATTGCATAATGGTCAGATTTTGCTTCTTATTTGCTAAAACTTGGTTACAATGTAAAAATCTGAGATTTTGATAATCTTGATAAGCAAAGCAGATTATTAATATAGTACCATATTTTGCTTTCTGGAGGTATCTCCTTTATTTTAAAGCAAAAATATCACATTCTAAGCTTTGTCAGTTATACCGGAGGTTCTGCTTTTAAACTAATCATGATTGTCCATATGTTTCTGTTATAACACATTTATGCAACAAATCAATGCACACTTCCGCAACATTTGATTACTTAACTCAATGCAATATGCTTCTACATAAACCTATAGAGAATGGTACCGCTATCTAAAAAAAAAAACCACCCTATGATTTAGAGCTGCTTTCTATTGGCCATTTTTGAATCAATCTTCTCAATCTATTTTTCTTCAGATATATTGGATTAAAAGTCTCAGAATCTCCAACCATTGAAAATGCTGAATGGAAATTTCAGGAGTTGCAAATGCCCCCAATGGGAAAGGTGGGCTTAGATTCCTTGAGGCCCAAGTACAAAGAGATTCCTTTTAACTTTGTGTTTGCTCTTGCCACAAATGTTATATAGGCAGTATCCTGATGGAGTTAAGAAAAGATTTTGTAATACCAGAGTCTAGCTTCCAATTCTCTGGCATTTATTTTTTAAAAAGGCACAGAATTTATTTTTATAAAGGGAGGGACAAGAAATCCACAGCTAGTACCAGCATCAACCATTTGGATTTATTTATTTATTTATTGGAACTTAGATGTTGGTCCAATTTAAACAGGGCTCAGTGGCCTACATTCTTCAAAAGAAAATTAAAATAATCAGTATAATAAAAAGCAAACAAGCCCAGCACCCAAAAAGCAAAAACAGCAAACAAGAGGCTTTCTTTATAACAAATCTGCTCCAAACGTATTTGGAAATAGCCTTATTTAATGTCTCCAGCATTCCCCCTTCACTGTCTATTCTATCAAACAATGTGGGAGTTAATACATTATATGATGCAAGCAGAAAATGAATCCTTTTTTTACTCACAAAAAAATAACTATAATCAGGTTTCAGGACTCTGGCAGTATCATTAAATTGTTTTCTGTTTGATTTATATGAAAAAGACAAAATGTTTGCTGGAAACTCCCAGACTAGTGTGTGGTTTCTCCTGGTGAAGAGCTTAGCAAATAGTGTCTTCCATTGACATTAGTTAAATAGCATTTAATTTCACTATTTAAAGAAAAACCACTATTTAGCTTTTAATGTAAAATCATCTTCGTCTGTTCTGTTTACCACTTTTGATTGCATATCAACTTTTGATCAAAGTTTTGTAATATTCAGTGGTGGCTTAATAAGGGAGTAGTTAATCATTCCAGAGTTATTTTAATTTTAGATTTGCAAGATAATTAAAAGGTCAGATTTGGTAGTTTTTAAAAGCAAATTACATCTGTCACAGGCCTGTCATTTTTTTTACACGCAGAGGAGCATTAATTCAACACACAGCGTGGGCAGTGTATATGGAATGCACTTTAAAACAGTATTCTGGTGCTATTTATTCTGGAGGTCTAAATAGGAAAGCACATATGGATGAAATATTTTGAAACATCCCTTGCCCTCACGCACAAATCTCTTTTTGTTCTTAAACCTTGGTCCTATTACATGGATTGGACACAGACCCTCAGTACAGACATGGATCTCTTGCCATGGACTATACGGCCCTCAAATTCATTTATAAGATTTGATGAAGCCTAGGAAACTCCTTAAGGTCTTATTATTTCATACTGTGTTGTAAAATGACAATGAGCAGGCCATAAACCCACAGAAGACATTCAATCATTTCTTCACACATTGTTTACCTGTGTGTTTTTGTTTTGGTAAAAAGTTAACATTTCCTCATAGGAACCAGTACTCAAAGGTTCAGAGTTGAAGTAGGAACCGCTCTTTTCAAAGAAGCACGTTTTAATCCTAACTCAACTTGATGAAAAAGACCAGATGCATTCTCAGGATCCGGTGCTTTTGTCAAAAAGTACAAAACAGCATTGTACCTTTGCAAAGCAAGCTTCATCTCTTTCAAAGGTCACCTGCAGACACTATCACAATGCACAGAAAAGGCAGTGCAGAGCTTATGTCTCTCCGATACAATGCATTTTCTTCCTCTTGGTTTCCTTATGGACGCTTCTGGGAGAGGCATTACTTCTAGACTTGGTATTGTATTGAGGGTTGTCCTGCATTTGACTCAGAATAGATTCTTTCATCTGGAGTTTCCTGCAGTCTACTGTGGTACAGTGAATGGTAACCATGGATTAATTCCAACTCCCTCTTCAGGCAGACCACTATATCAAAAGGCACTGAAGACTGCCATGTAAACAACCCCTTTCATGCCCATCTGAGCATAAAAACCAGCAATTTTGGATTTCCATTTCTAATTGGGCAATCTTGGAAAAAACTATTGGTTTTCATTGATATTATTCTAACGGCCACTATTTAGTAAAAAAACCACAATTGTTTATGCAGGATGTTTATAAAGTACATTGCAGAGGAAGTAATAATGTACATTATGATACTATACAAAAGAGTTACTTATTATATTTTCTTCTAGAAATACTGCTTTTCCGCTTCCTATTGAGAAGGGCACTTCTGACTTTCATATACTTCGGCATTAAACGGTGCCATTGCTGTGCCTGACAAGGCTCTGAAGTGTAAGAGAATCACCAGTGTTGCCTTCTTTACAAAGCCGCCTGGAAAAAATGTCATGTAGTTGCTGGAATTGTGATGGATAGTGAGTATAACTTAGCAGTGGAAAGTTGGGCAACCAGCCTTTTTTGTAGTATACAGAATCTCATTTTACCTCAGTGATACCGTTTCCTGCCATTTGGTGATGAGTGATTCAGAAACATCCATGTAAGAACTCTGGCACTGCCCATGCCTATGGTGCAGCTCAACCTGCTCTGCGTCACTGGCTGATCCACTGCAGCTCTTGGCCTTCCCCAGAAATATTTTACACAGCTCCAAGCACCAAGTTTCCTCACCTGTGCATTACAGGAACTATTGAACGAGTAGGATTTCCAAAAGAAGTGGATAGAAAAAAAGACTAGATTATGAAGACTAGTAAGGAGGAGAAAAGTGCTTAATAACATTTATTCATAGTATAAGAAAGGATGCAAAATACCAAAGTCTTTCTATAACCTACAGCTGATGACCTTCCTAGAATCAGGATTTTTTTTTTCCAGCCATACTCTTAGTTCTTGATTGAGTGAATGCATTAGTCTTATTTCTTTTTAAGAGCCTAATCAGTTCACAGCAAGGGGCTGCTGGGGCAGATTGACATTTTTGCTAAATATGCATGCTGTTTTTGTTGTCAGAAGGAAGACGATAACTTTCCTAAGAGATCTTGCAGCACTGAGCCTCATGGCGCTGAGTATAAATGGTCTGAACAACCTTATCCTATTCAAATGCTGTAGGAATATAAAGATGGAATCAAATACCGTACATGACAAAAAGACCAAAAGAGCTAAGTCCTTTCATTATCCAAGTAATAATTCTACCTTCACTAGAATATATTCACACACTCTTCAAGCAACTGAAATAGATGGGGAAATCCCTGGTTCAAATTTCAGTACTCTTTTTTTTTTTTGACCTTTTATTACCAGGTCAATTTGCAAAATATTTTTAGGGTGTTTCCTAGATCAAACAAGTATTAAAAAATGACAATATTTTTCATTGGCTATAGTTTAAAAGCATAGTGGATCATTTTCTACCTCCTGTGAAGATTTCTTCCATGCGACTATTTGAGAGGGGATTCATCAAATTGAAATTTAAAAAAAGATGCCTTTCAAGATGAAGCAAATGCACTTTGCTAATACCGTACAGAATTTGTCCAGCAAAGCTCAAGTAAGAATAACCACAGCAGACATAACAACAGAGTTAGTGATCAACTTGCTCTTGATCAAAAAATGGTAATTTTATTCTTCCTGGATAGCCAACAGTACAGAGAGTTTTTATTGCCTGTTATGATGCCTCGAAGGTAGGGAAATTGTTTAGCCAAAGGATTTATGTAAAACACCCAGGAATCCCCTCTGGTTTCCATATTTTCATCTTTTACTGTTGGGTTTGAATGCTGGCCTATGGCAAAATTGTTAGTAAAAAAATAACTTGTAATATTGGAAGATATTCTAACTTCCTTGCTACCATTCTACCCAAGAGGTAAGATAAAGGTGAAAAAGTTAAAAAAAACAAAGCAACTCTGGAAAACAGACCATAGAAGGTCAGGCTCTCCAGAAAGCTTGCTGATTTTGATATGGCAGTGGGATCTGCATTATTTAGGCCAACTGCATTAGAACTGTATGCTTGCGGCTCTAATGTATATCTGACAGAAAGAACTGCCTAACTAGCCTTCAAAAGGTAATAAAAATCCTAGCTCATCATTCTACTGCCTTCTAAATCATTTATAGACTAAAGTATGTGATAAATCTGTTGAAAGGGGAAAAGAGTGGCCAGGTTGGGGAAAAAAAGGATTGATTTATTAAGACTGAAATGGAGATTTTATCCAACTTCTTAGTATGAGAAAAGATGGAAAAAAGATTAGAAGACCTCCACGTGGTTTATGAAGTCCCACCCACAGTGTTCATTTCCCACCACAGCAGGTCTGCTTTGCTGCCATGTTTTTAAGCAAATAGAACAGAGGTAACATAACAGGTCCAACCAACACAAGGACGGACAATGTTGAAACCAATTCTCACCTGATCCTGCATCACCAGCAGTGATTATACAGTCCAGCATTATACATGGAAAGGCTCCACTCTATACTTGAAGGGCAACTGAGGCCAGTTCAGAATAAAGTCCATAAGAGGTGCCTCATCAGATCTATCCTTTTTTTAATCACATAGATTATTTCTTTTTTTGGGATAAAATGTTGGAATTGAATAAAACGTCTCAAGACATCTTGTGCAACTGAATATTTCACTTCACCATTCAGGTACCCAAGGAATTCTGCAGGTAGTGGGATAGCATAATTTCACAGTTGTCAGAGTCCTGCAAATTCAAATCTGGATGCATTGATCCACAGATAATGTACTTTTAGGGAATGACAATGTGCGTGTATCTGGAAAGTTTGTTTCTTTTCCCTCCCTCTGACCCAAATGTTAATGAGGGAATGAGACCCCTTCAAACAGTCAAAGGGAATATCTGTTCAAGGGCAACACATGCAAATTATCCAAATACATCCATGAAAATGAATTTGTGCATTGTTTACATGTGATTACATAAAAGAGTACACATATAATTGTCTGGGAGCTGTTAAAGATATGGTCTTCGACCTATTGAGCTAGTACAAGATAGAATATTGTATTTGCCTGTCCAATATACGTCATTCATTTAATCAAAGAAATTGCAAAATTTCTTCAAATGCTCTCTTACCTCTTTAAAAAAAGGAATAGTATCTAGCATATTGCTTGTGTCACTTGTTCTTACTAACAAGTGAAAGGAATGTTAAATGGATTAATATATACAGATAGTAAGAATCCATATGTGAATAAATACATAAATGAATGATTTAACATGAACATGATTATTTTTGAGATGATGATCTTACACACTTCTCTAGTGTGCCAGCTTAAAGATGGGACACTTGATTTTTGGCAAACATTTTGAATACCAATCATCTTTAATATTGACCAAGCTACCTGGAACCTATAAGAACTATAGTCCCAAATTGTACATTCCCAGAGCAATGGCACTCAGCATCCTGAAATAAAGTATAAGCAAATCACAGGTTCCTAGGCGATCACCAAGACAAGTTAAGAGGTATTCTGGAAGGCTGCTATTACTGAAAAGAAATGTAATCAGTCCTTTTAACATCTGCATTAAGACAGTACTTTTCAGTTAGCGGAAGAGAGTGCACGAACCAAGAAGTGCAGTTCAGATTTTTGCAGCCGTTTTGGTTCCTTTCTCCTGCAACAAAGCAGCATGCATGTTTCTTCAGTGAGGAACTTGCACTAGTTCTCTCTATTGCAAGCAGCGAAAAGGAAAAGGAAACGTTGAGCTTCACCGAGAGTTTACTGAATACATGGACAATCATACAGTTTAGCATTGCCAACTTTGAGAATGCTTTCCTGTTTGCTAGTGAATTGCCCGATGACCCTTACGTCTGTACTAATCTGACACAAACCTTCTTAGCTTCTAAGTCCAAACCAGGTTGCCAGGTTGTGACTGGTAACTAACTAGTTATTACTAGCTCTAGATTTTGGGGGGAGGGGGGGGGTAAAGAAAGCCATTCCTTCCTTGTGAGTTGAATTTGGATGTCTGTGGGAAGCGGATGTTATTATAAAAAAAAAATGGCTGGGCTTAGTAATAGCAATGTCTTAATCAAATACCATAAAAGGGTGGAGCCCCGCTCTTCACCAGAGAACAGTATCTGTTCTATCAACAGACACTTTTAGTGTGCCAGGCTAGATAGTGAGAGGCCACTGAATTCAGTGCCCTGGAATGACTCCATGCAACAAATAGTTAACCCCCCCAAGACATTTAATGCAAAGCATGCCTCCCTGGAGAAGAGTGCGGGGGTTGCTGCTTGTTTTTCTCAGGAGGTGCAGATGTGCCAGAACATACAGCTGTGCACATTGAGGATTCAGAATGGAGAATGAGAGGCTTTGTATTTCATCAGTATTCTTTTGCAGTCTTTGTGATGCAGCAACGGCTTCTAGCTTCCTCCTGTTCCCCCAGTCGCAAATCCAGCCAGAATCTCTGCTTTCGGTGGCCAAAGGAATCTCTGCCCATTCAGTGTTTCCTGCTGTTTGAGAAATGAGGCTCCCCCAAGGGGCAAAACCTAAACTGATTCCCCATTAAAAAAAAAAAGTTGTGTATTTACACATACATATATATACAAGTTCACATACAGACAGACAAATGTTTCTAAGGAAATTGCATTCTAAAATGTACTGGCTTTTACTAGCTAAATTGTATCTCAAAAACGTTTACTGTAATACAAAGTTTTTTCACTGTTATAAAGGATTAAGCCGTGTTAGCTGCAAATGCAGCTTTCATTTTATATAAAAAAGCAGTTTGGGAGAGTAATGATAATTCTAGGCTACAAATCCCTTATCCCTTGGAGTTTTTCTGCATTTATTACTATTCCAGACCTACTCATCTCTTTGCAAATACGATCAGTTCTGACAAAATAACAAAGAACTGAACTAGAAGTCTTGAGTCAATGGTCTAAATTGTGAGTGCCCAGTCTTTTGGCTTGCCTGAGCTGCAATGAGTGAAGAGGACTTATTCTGGGCCCCGTTTAAAATATATAATATAGTTAATGTATATAAATAACACATAATAATGTTAAAAGTTTATAATCTTGTGGAGCTGCATTAATTGCTGTGCAGGGCCACCTCAGCCCTTGGGCTATGGGTTGGATATGATGCCTGGTCTAAATTATATTTAAATTTTAAACCTTTTTCTCAGTTTGGTGACCTCCAGGTATGTTGGAACTGAAAATCTAGTGAGCTGTGCTGACCAGAAATGCTAAAGACTTCAGTGTCACCATATGTAAGGGAAGGGAAGGTGTTCATCATTTGTGCTTTAATATTGGGTCACCAGAGGTGGGTTCCTACCGGTTCGGACCGGTTCTACTGAGTAGGTAGTAGGCCGCTGCTGATGTCACGGAGCTGGTCCTGATGCTCCGTGGGCGCTGCCATCTTTTTTTATGATTTTTTTTTGGGGGGGATTTTTTTTTCCTGTGCATGCGCAGAAGCCAAGTTTCCGGCACTGCGCATGCGTCCCCATCTCATTTTCGGCCTTTAAAAAAAATCTTTTCTACTGCAGATGCGCACACATGGCGCGGGAGGCAGCGAACTGCCAACAAGGTAAGTTAGAACCCACCGCTGTGGGTCACCCTAGGTCTAGGACATAAATGTTGGGCATAAGAAGCTTTCCTGAAAAACTAATCTGCAATATATTCATTTAACCACAATATACTGATTTTAACAATCATTAGTGCTAGGTTCTTCTTAAAACCACCTTTTTCCAGCATGAATTCTGTATTAGAAACTCACCAGCAAAGCACTGCACCAGTCCTTGTATAGCTGTAGCATGAATTAAACTGCTATTAGTTCCTTCACTTCAAGATGCATGCTTTAACTTTCTATTATTTGCTTCATCATAGGTGATAACTTACAACCTCTGGGTAATTGCTTACCAGCTACAGTAATACACAAATGGGTTATGAATCTCAGCTGTTCCCAGCCTCTCTAACTTCTGCAGTGCTTTGAATGTCAATTTCCATAATTCCCAGCCAACATCATCTTTCCATTCATCATCTCTGGAGGCTACCAAGATGGTGAAGGCTGATATTTTATACAAACAGAACCATTAGGAATTCTTACTGATGTAGTAGGCATCATCAGCCTGTGCACAGAGAAGCTGGTTTGGATTTCTTACTAGGTCTGCTAGCCATCTTTAAGATCTACTAGCATGATCCAAGAACAGCTGCTAAGCATCTGCATAACAGTCCCATAAAATGTGGCCATAAAACACCTTCAAACATGTCTGATTTCAGCCCAGATATACCCAAGAGCTTACAACGTAAGCTCTTAGTTCCTCAGGGTACAATATACTTCTGCCATATTCTATTGAATATAATAGTATTAATGATATCCAGGAGAGAATTTAAGAGAAGGGACCCAACATTATTCAGAAAGAAGAAGAAAAACAGCATGGGATGGGAGGTGTAGGAAAAACTGAGCCACCATATAGAGTGGAAAATGGAACTAAAGGACTGTGAATGAATCATACGCCTGCCAGCGTGGGAACAGGGCTGACCCAAGATACTTTGCTGCCTGAGTCAGAGCTGCAAGTAGTTCCTGCCCATGACTGTTCCCCATTCAACTCAGAATGCCTATAATCAAAGACATCCATGTTGGTTTTGGCCCGTAATGGAAATAAATTATTGACACCCTTCCCTCTATTGGTGAAATGCAATTACAAATTAAATAACATAATTTGTTGATTTTGACATTTCGTACTACCCTATAACTATTGCATAAGGCAGTTGCTTGTCTGCTTAGCAGCAGCTCCAGTTTTATGAGGTAGTAAGGTGATTGAAGGAGAAGTTACTATCCATATTTCTTCGAAGATACATGTGATCGCGAACATTTAGGATGGCTTGATTTTTTTTTAAATGTAGTATTTATCAAACAAATATCCACCCAACTTACATGCAGTGACTCTGGGCAGCATACAACATTAAAAGTCCACAGTTAAAAATTCATAATTTAACCTAACATTATTTAATATTCTAAGACCTAACCATAGGTCAGGTGAAATCTTGAGTTTGCCCAATTTATGTTCATTTCCTGTCAAAACGACACTATGTCAGCGTTCCAAATATCATCCAGAATTAAATCAGACTCCAAGGCAAAGCATTCCTCAAAGTTCCAATTTATTAAGATAGACATGTTGGCACATCCGAATCTGAGGATTCCCAGGTTTCCACCACCCAGTTGAAAGTTCAAGATCTTGCCCTCACACCCACAGGCCCGTCACATGGTTCAATCACTCACTGCCATGCTGGCAGGTTCGCCCATCTAGTTCCGGTCAGGTGCAAAGACAAAGGATGACCTTGGCATTCTGGAAAGAATGTTATTATGGCTACATATCTCCAACTCCGTACTATCCCTCCTCCCATTTTCCCACAATAGAAAATGCATAGTAGAATAATAGAAAGTGTGGCAGTCCAAAGATCCAACAGACATAAATGTAGGGCTGACACTTACATTCCCTACTGGTTCGGAAATGTGAGTGTGTGCATATGTGCGCTCACTTCGCTTGCACACGCCCCATCCACGCATGCGCCCAGCCTTCCTCGCATGCATAAGCACTTTCTGTGCATGCGCCCAGCTTTCCGTGCATATGCTTTGCTTGCACGCACGGCTTCCACGCATTCTCCCTGCCTCAAAAATGTGCCTAAATAGGATGGCATAGAGCCAGAATGGGTGAGCAGCTGGGCTGTCCCTCTAAGCAACCTGATAGGTCCAAAGGGGAAGAGGGAATGGAGTTGACAGAGACAGATACAGAGGCAGAACCTGGGCCATCCATCAGCCCTCAGATGGAGAGTCAACAGCCCCCCAGGTCTGGAGGTGGCTGATGAAGAATAGGAGGAACAGCTGGGTCCAGTGCCTGAAGTGCGGATGCGCAGAAGCCAAAGGAGAGGAGAGCAGTGGAAATCTATGGGCTGGTCCTTGGGACGGAAGAGTCACCGCTGCTAGCTAAGTCCCTCCCTAGCTCTGGGGAATAAAAGGCAGGGGACGGAGATGAATAAGTGTGGCACACAACTATTTGTCTCCCTGTCGGTCAGCCACTGAAACTCCGAACTCCTGAATCCTGTCAGAACTGTATTGGAATCCTTTCTTGGAATCTGCGGTGCTGAGAGTCGGGCGCGCCTTCATAGCGTGTGTGTGTGTGTGTGTGTGTCCACTACTGAGAAAAGAGCATGCACACTTTCCAGGACTTCCTTTACGAGTGTGGAGAGAGAGAGAGAGAGAGAGAGACAGACAGACACAGACACAGAGAGAGAGACACACACAGACACACACACAGACACACACACAGAGACAGAGAGACAGACACAGACACAGACAGACACACAGAGAGAGACAGAGACAGACACACAGAGACAACACAGAGAGAGAGAGGCATAGAGAGAGAGAGAGAGACAGACACAGAGACACACACACACACACAGAGACAGAGAGACAGACACAGACACAGACAGACACAGAGAGACAGAGACATAGAGAGAGAGAGACAGAGACAGAGACAGAGAGAGACACAGAGAGAGACAGAGACAGAGAGACAGAGAGACACACACAGAGAGAGAC
>JANHFT010007382.1:269169-282263 GCA_032467955.1 Pseudoxenodon macrops
AAAGCTTCTTCGGAGGGAGTAGCAATGAAAAAAGCCTGCAAAGACTTAGGGATGAAAAAAAAGCTTCTTTGGAGGGAGTAGCAATGAAAAAAGCCTGCAAAGATCGCTTCACTCTTCACTCTTCACTTTTTCACTCTGAAAAAAAGCTTTGAAAAAGCTACCTTCGGAGTATAAGACGCACCCAAATTATCAGCCTCCTTTAGGGGGAGGGGGAAAGTGCATCTTATACTCCGAAAAATACGGTAAGTAGATTATAGAGTGCCATAGAAGTGAGTGGAATTGAGTGGAAGATACGAAAATGGATGCTAGGTCATATGATGAAGCAAAAAAGCTGCAGATCAGCAGCCCCCAACTGTTTGGGCACCAGGGACCGGTACCATAGAGAAAGGTTTTTTCTGCAAACCAGAGGAGGCATGGTTTCATGTGCTTCTCTTGGATGGGGCTTCGCTTGTTTGTGAGGCCTGGTTTATGGCACACTGCGCCTTGATGCCAGCCCACAGACCAGAGGTTGGGGACACCTGCTCTAGATGACAAAATGCTTATAAGAGAATGATTTAGCTAAAACAACAAGGGTATTATTGCACAGAAGTGATATTCAGCCAGTTCATTGTTGAACTGATATTGATATTCATGGTTTGCATGAACGGGTAGCAGAAATCGCCTATGGACCCACCCCTGCTCTATTCTGTCCTATTTAGGCAAGTTTTTGAGCCTGGGCGCATGGGTGGAAGGCGCACGAGCAAGCAAAGTGCATGCGTGGAAGGGCGGGCGCATGTGCAGAAGGTGCGCGTGCGCAAGAAGCAAGCGTGCACGCAGGGGTCGAACCGGTGGTAAGAAAATGTGAAACCCACCACTGGTATTGCATGTGAAACAGAGAGAAAAGGTTAATTTCAAACAATGTTGTCAAATAAAAGGAATAGTTAGAATTAAAAGGGACAGAGGAGATTGCAGAATGCTTTTGAAAATAATAACCACCACGTGAAAAGCTAGTGAAAGGGGAAACAACCTTCTGATAGAGGTATTAAAAATAAAAGTGATGAAACGATATGGGATAAATTTGAATAATATTGAAGCATAATATGAATCGTACATCAATGGCTTTGATTGCTGAGATACGCAATGTTATTGGAGCAATATGGATGTCGGTTTGCTTTTGCACAGTGGTTATGTGACTTATTTAATGGGTGTGACGAGTTCATATGTGGTTGATGATTAGAAGAATGCTAATATTTTCCCACTCTAAAAAGGAATGGTAGCAAGAGTGAATGCCTAAACTACAGGGGGATTAGTTTAATGGCGCCTGGAAAAACATTTGCTAGAACTCTGATTAAAAAGATGCAAGTGATGACAGTGAACAAAATCTGGGAAGTACAATTTAGGTTTAAGCCAGTCAGCCAGAATATGCAGCCCAGATTTTACTCTTCCGGAGGTACCAGAAAAATGTTTGCATCTGAGAAAGCTAGCAGAGCATATGTTTTGATTGTTAAATATTTTGCACAAGTATACAATTGAATGTTTCTTGTGGTATGCTATAAAAGTGATATGCAATAGAAATAAAGCATATAGCAATCAATGGAATGCTTAGCGAAATTTTCAGTTCTAAGTAGGGAATAATTAAAAACAATTAAACAATAACTGTATAAAGACTGTGATGATGAAGAAGCGTATTGAATAGAGACACACATGTACATGCCATTTTACATGGAGGCGATGCCGTGTTGTTGGTTGAGAATCCAAATGAATTGCAGCAAGTGTTGGACAGGCTGTATAATGCAAAGACAAGTATAGATCTGAAAATGAATGCATCAAAGATATAGGGAAACACATCAATCACAAGCAAATGAAAGAATTCAAATTATACTTGAAGGATGGAAACTAGAGTAAATCAATTAATGTATGTATCTCAGTGGAATATTTACTAAAGATGGGGAAATTGCTGGAACATTCAAGTGCTGGTAGAAGATCTGTTTATAATCAGTTTATATTCTAGCAGCAAACAGCACTCCTTACTAGCACTGATGATGTGACCTAGTTAGGGTAATGAAACGTCAGTAAGAAAACAAGCAAGCTCAGAGAGCATCAAGGACCCCTCGTTTCAACCCTGAGCTGCAAATATTCTCCTTTATTAATGGTAAAACACAAAGACATATAGCATCAAGAACGAACCGGACCTGAATGAATGTGAATTTCTCTGGTCCTCCAGGTCAGGATTCAGGTGGTAGGTGATGGGAAGGTTTTCTTTCTATCTGAGACAAGTTCTGCTAGTACAGGGAATTCTTGACTTACAACCATTTGTTCAGTGACCATTTGAAGTCAGTCTTAATTTCTTCATAATATGTCATGGTAGTGTTTTTTCTTTAAAGTTCTATTTATTTGCTCTCATACTATGTATAGTTTTATTTATGATTTAATTGCCTTTTATTCTTATAATAACCCTTTAAATCCTAATATTGGTTGGGTTAAATCTATGTTCAATCAATAAACGTTAAAAATAGCCTTTTCAGGCTGAAGAGATTTGGGTAAAGATTTGTGAAGAGATAATCAAAAAATGGGCTGACAAGATAAAATGAAGCGTTTGTGCCAGTAGCAGCTGGACTTCCATGAAGAGCAATAAGAAGAAGCAGATTTGATAGCTGTATAAGAAGCTGTTTTGGGGCCACCAATTGTGAAGAGGAGGGAATACTCAAAATCTGCCCTCCCACTTTTAGGCCACATGTAAATATTCCTCAATGTGAATTGCATTTCAGAATATTATACAATTTAAAACATAGCTTCAGCAAAAGCTTACAAAATGCGATGTCTTTTCCTTTAAAAAAAAAAAAAGATACCGGTAAGTTTATTATATTTTTTTAAACTAAAAAGATAAAAACTAAAAAAACCTTAATACTGAAGATAGGAATTTAATCAAAACCAAACATGTAGAAAGAGTACAATACAATGAAATCACTTCTGGCTTTCTTTTACAATAGTTGAATTTAAATCAATTTATTATTCCTAGGCTTCAATATAACTTTCATTGTTTCTATTATCTACTCAAAATGCATTGCTTTTTTCCTCCCAATCAGTTTTAAATATACCTATACAGGTTTCAAATCTTTCTCTGAAACTAGGTGACCCTTTTGGCCTCTCCCAGCCGAAAGCAGAAATGGCTTTGTTCTTTCCAAACTGAACAGCAGTGTTCATTGTGGCTTGTGAAATGGGGAGGTATTAAGATGCAAATATAGCTGAGAGATAAACGGCTGATTTCCTTTTGCTTTTTCTCCTGTCACTCCTGTCCAACCCTGCTCTTCCTTATTATTCCCACATTTGCCTTTTGAAGTCCCAGGTGAAGAGTAGGTGAATTACCATAGATTGTCCTTTCACTTGCTCATACCTACATTTGTGCATGAACACAGACCTCAGAATAAAAGCCTGGAAAATTTATTCTAGCTAAATCTTGGGATGTCACACAGCAGAAATGGAAAACCTGATAGCTTTCCCATTTAGTTATAGACTTCAAAGATCTGATGTAGGAGAAATTAACTCATGTGACTTATTTACAGCATCAGGATTAGAGAAGAGAAATTGCAGAAATGGATTTCCGTGTTGGAATAAATAAAACTCTATGATTTTAAGAAATATATTTTGACAATGTTTTTCAAACAATGGGCCACAGCATCTTCTTGTTACGTTATCATAGCCCATCATTCAACGACTTCTTCAGGCAGTTCTGTATTCGGCATAAGTCCATACTGTGATTAGGCTGTGTGAATTAGGTGAATAGTGCAGATGATTTTTATTATTATTTCTTTACTGTGGTACTCTTACAAGCAGGGATGGAGGAAGAACTAGAAGTCTTAATTCAGGAAGATCAAGATGGTTTTGTGGGTATTCCTGAATCATAATGGGACAAAACAGAATTCAAAGAGTGATGATGCAACTTACTCAAGAGATATTGGCAGACAAAAGGAAGGAGAAGCAGCCTTTAATGTGAAGGAGATATGCATAAAGAGAGATCCAGAAACCTGAGCATAAAGGTCTAATCCAGGGCATTTGGGTAAAGAATAGAAAGGAAGACTATTATTGTGAAGGAGTACTATTACAGTACAGACTGCCTAGCCAGGCAGAAGCTTTGAATTCAGTAATACCTTCCTGCACCAGCTTATGTAATATAATGGAGGAAAGACATGGTAATAATTGCAGGCTTTAATTACTTAGACATGTACTGGAAAACCTATTCAGCCAAGACTCAAGATCCCCAAAATTTCTCACTGATCTTGCTGACTTTCTTTTCCAAAAGCATGAAGAATAATCAGAGTACTACCTATCTAAGACCTGAAGCTAACCAATATGAAAAGAGCTGGCTGAAAAGGAGAACGCAGTGGGAATTTCAGAGAAAATGAAGGTATATTCATGCACACACACTAGATTGCAAAAGAGACAATTACAATAATCTACAGAAATACTAAGTAAGAGCTTTTATTCCCATTTATAAACACACACACACACACACACATAAAATACTAGGTAGGATCTTATGGTCAGAATACCAGATCAAAGGATGAATCAAAGAACTGGGAATTACTCAAATAAGATATTGAAGTACACTCTCACACTATTTCACTCTCACACAGCTGGGTGTAAAATAGCCCAAGAAAGTGGGTGAAAATGATATGGCACATGATCACAGATGCACACCTCAGATTAAACAAATATCTGCACACCATATCAAACCTCAAGGAACCGTTATAACAGACCATCATATTGGAGCACATGGAGAGACTGGCCATAACCATCATGAATACTTCCCATGCTGGGAAAAGAAAAACCAAACTGCAAAGCAAGTTCCTTACACTCAATTCCAAAACCAAAGAAGCAGCAGAGCCTGAATGAGTGGTCAACATGTCCATCTGCCCACTATCCACTGCAGAACATAGGATACTACAAAGAGGACTCAACTATAATACAGGGGATACCAATTCCTTAGAATTTTTTTGGGCTCTAGAATGGGTATTTAAAACCATTGAAGGTTCAAAAAAATATTAGAGAATGCATCATTCCACAGACCAGAAGATGAGAACAGAATCAACTCACAACAGAAGACAAAACAGCCCTCAGAAACCTAAAAAAGGACCAGACCATCATCATCCTATCCAGAGACAATGGCCAAACCATGGTTATTATGGACAAAGCACAATATTGAAAAAAAGCAAAAGAAATATTAGAAGATAAAGGAATTTACATACCAGTGAATAGTAACAGACTACAAAAACTAGACAACCAGGTCAAGAGAACCCTCAGTGACCTCACTAAGAAAGGCCACACTACCGAAGTGGAACAGTGGCAGATGAGAAGCAGTGGACCATCTTCCCATACTTCTATGAATGCCCCAAAATAAATAAATCTGACATAGTCCTCTGTCTAATCGTATCACTACCAGGGACTCCTACATACAACATTGCAAAAGAATTAACCAAAAAGCTTGGGCACCTCATAAGAGGAAGGAAACACTCCATCAACTCTCCACCACAGTGCCTTCAAACAATTGAGTGTGACTATAGGTGAAATCATGCTCTCATTTGATGTCAGAGCCCTGTTCACCTCCATAGATCCAGAATTAGCCAAATAATCTATGTCCGAATTGCTCCACAGCACACCTGCCTTAACCGAATACATGAAGATTGAAATACTCAAGATTATGGACCTCATAAACCTCTGCCTAACCATATAATTCCAATCTGATGCACAATTTACCAACAGATTAAAGGGACACCTATGGGATCACTGCTTTCAGGACTTGTAGCGGAAGTTGTCATGAAATGTCTAGAAACCATAGCACTTCCACAAACACAACCCAAAATATGGATCAGAT
Source organism: Pseudoxenodon macrops (assembly GCA_032467955.1). Lineage (NCBI taxonomy): Eukaryota > Metazoa > Chordata > Lepidosauria > Squamata > Pseudoxenodontidae > Pseudoxenodon > Pseudoxenodon macrops. Next base: position 275,021 of record JANHFT010007382.1, read on the forward strand.
ATATAGACTACACCCTCAACATAATAAAAAAGGACCAATTAGAGAATACCTACAGAATTATCAATAACATTTTTAAAGGAATCCCATTTACTAGAGAAGAAGAAAACAACAACTTGCTACCCTCCCTGGACATCTTGATCAGCAGAGACCACAATGGCAAACTAAAAACACAGGTGTACAGAAAAACCATCCATACCAACCAGATGCTCCACCACCAAAGCAACAACCCAACTTCCCACAAGAGAAGCTGTGTAAGAACTTTATTTAGATGAACAGCAAAAAAAGGAAATGGAGCATCTATACCACTGATGGCGAACCTATGGTACACATGCCACAAGTGGCACGCGGAGCCATTTCTGAGGGCATGCGAAACATTGCCCTGTGAGCTCCAGCACTCTTGCGCACACTGGCCAGCTGATTTTCGGCTTTGATTTTCAGCCGTTTTTACTCTCCGGAAGCTTCAGGACGCTTCCTTGAAACCTCCAGAGGATAAAAAATGACCCAACAAGCAAACTGGAAGTCCGTTCCCGAATTTCTGGTTTGCCCGTAGGGCCGTTTTTCACCTTCAGGAAAAACATTTCAAGGAACAAGTCAGGAACCAGCTTTCTTGGACTCCCTTGATATCTCCCTCAGATATAAACTTGCCAGGTTCAAACAGTCAGCCAAATTTAGTTGGTTGTGAGCTGCTAAGGGTTAAACCACAAAGCAGCTCAATCTGCTCCTGAAGATGCCAGATACAGCTACTGGCAAAATGTCAGTATAAGTCTTGAAAGACCTTCTAGATGTCATATCAGTGAACCTTTTAGTGATTGTTAAGAACTCATGGAAGATGGTCATAGTGCCAAGACATTAGAGAAAAGCAAACACAGAAACATCTTCAAAAGCAGGAAAAAGAAGAGTGACGTACTGCGCTACAAACCAGTCACTGATGATGAAAAAACTCTGAAACGATTCATTAGGCAGTTAGTTTTCTGAAAAGTTTTAAAAAGAATGTCTTGGTAGATGGGATCAAGCACAGATGTATTGAGAATTAATTATGCCAAATAAGACTGATCTCCTTCTTTGGTTGAGGGACCAATTTAGTTGATCATTGGAATGCAAGCAACATTCTGTACCTTGACTTTAATGAAGTCCCTCATGAGATTCTAGTAGAGTTGATCAGAGTATGTTGCTCTTAGAAGGATAGGACTGGTTGAACAATTGTGCCGAACAAAGGTATATCGATGGCTTTTTCTCAGCTGAAGAACAAGCATCCTCATCAGTCCTCTGAATTCTGTGTTGGTCAAACCACTCCTAAAATACTGCATCCAATCTGGGCCTTGCATTTTAGGAAGGACGTTGTCAAACTGTGAGTGCGTGCAGAGGAAAGTCACTAAGATGATAAAGGCCTGGAAGGAAAAACTTAGAAAAATTATTGGCATTGGATATATTCAACGTGGGGCAGATTTGTTCAGAAATATTTATAATGGCAAGGCAAGAAATAATGGGTTTAAAACTTTAAATTACAAAGATAAAGATTTCAGTTGTATATCAGGAAGAACATTCCTAATATTAGTAGATACTCAGCGATGGAACAGACTTCCTTCTTCTCCAAAGGAGATGTTTAAAAACAATAGCTTGGATGAACAATTCTTAGGAATAGTGTAGTTACAAACTCTAGCCTTGGGCAGGAGATTAGATTAGATGATTTCTAATTTCTTCTATCCTTCCATTCGATAAGGCAGGTGCAGGAAAGCCAAAGATCATCATATTTTTGCCATTTTTTGACAGAATTACTTCTCATCAAAGCCCATTTTGTGGTGCTAGACTTCAGTTATTTTCATCCCTTTCTTGACTGGGCTCTAGGGATAGCGTTTGAAAAATCCCTCTTATGGCAGGGAGGGAAAACATTTGGTGGGTCAGAAACCATACTTAACATTGTTTGGAGAGTTGAAGACTGCAAAGTGGGTGAGGCTATCTGGCAGTGCTTTGGCAGGCAACTGAGGTATTATTTGTGGGAGGTTTTTTGTTTTCATCATGATAAGACTTTTTAGAGTTTATGTTGCAGTTTCTTTTGTTTCCCACTTCAAAGTGGGAGAAAGCTTATATCATTCCTCATTAGCAATTATATGGGGGGGTGAATTGTAGGGGTGCAATGACATCTGGAAAAGGGACTTGGGGCCATAGGTGGCACTAATAACCAGATTGCCCATCCCTGTCATGTAAAGTATATATCAGTGCAGAAGTTTTCCTGCAGGATGATAGGTCTGATTTTTATGCAGGAAGGTAGAGTACCAGAGGAATAAGCAAATAGTGAGGCATTATTCTATGGAAAATATTGGAGTTTGTAAGAAATTCCTCCAATTCATGGAAAAATAAGAACAATAAGAACAAAACGTAAATCGCAAAGAGAAGAATTAAATACTTTGGGCATAAATTGCAAGCCCCAGACATCCGTCTGTCTAGCACTGGCTGCTCAACCAATGTTCCTTCACTGACTGAGCTCATTACAAATGGGTTACATTAAACAAGCTGGTAAAAAAGAGATCTGCGATCACAGACAGCTGTGAAAGTTGTGGCAACATCCATATGGTGTTTGTACTGAATTTCTACATCACCTTGCCTTTTAGAGGTAAGTATTCTCTGATCTATTTTGTGATGATAATGGAAAACCAAGAATGTCAACCCAAATTAGAATACCTCTGAAAATTTCAGAAATCCTTCCACTATTGTATTGGGGCCTCAACTTTGTCTAACTTGTGTATTTCTAGAAAAACTTGACCTTGTCATTCACAACTTATAGTGGAGGGAAAGCAAGATTACAGATATGTTTAGCGCAGTTTGTGTGTGTGTGTCTGTATGCACACCCCATTAACATGCAATATCTACATACTGTATGAGTTCTAACAACTATTTTTTGTCTCTATAGTTAGAGACAAATTAATTTTTTCCATGTTAATTCCAAAATAAAATGTATACCAGAAAGATCACAGAAATAAATGTATGGTTATAGTCGCCCATAAATATATGTAATTTATTCTTCCCCTGCTCACACTTAAGCTATGGAACGCCATATCAACCACCAAGGAAGCAACTATGAGAAAGTCTGAAGCTGTTTACTGAAGTATAGGATAGTAAAATAAAGGTTTAAATATTGTTGCAATTGTGTTTTAATCTAGAGCCTACTTAAATAATATTTGCATTTGTGAACATTTGATATTATTTATGTGCTTCCCAAGTTTAAAATGGTGGAGGGCTGATGGTTTCACCATTCAAAGTATTTAAGACTACAGCATTATGCATGTAGTTCTTTTTATTGAGATATAATTGTCATTGTAATGGAACCTAACTGAGCTGTGATGTTAGTACATGTGGACTGCATAGCCCTGAGGCTCTGAATATGCGCTTGAGCAAATTACTCCTGATCTGACTTGTGATTTTAGACATGCTTTCCCCTGGGTTGACTGGAAAAAAATTGGCTTATTCTTATCTTTTCTTGAGTACTGTTAGTGAGGCACAAAAATTCAATGTTAGTTGCAAGATACTGTACTGCTGAAACATATGACAGATCTATTTGATAAAACTGTTTTGTTATTTCTATATTAAAAGTACTGACTGTTTTCACATGACATCATCAAACTAGCGTTTGATATAACCATGACTTAAATTTTCACCCTATATTTTGGGTTCCCTTGAATATTACAAGATACACTGAACAGCTACTAACCACATAGGCTGGCATCACCCCATACACTAGGCCAATCAGCTAGTCTATGTCTCAGTGGGTTGTACAAACAATAGAGCTCCATTTTAAGACGACAGTTCAATAAGTGAAGTGAAATGTTAGTTGGCTCTTTACTGACTCAAATGGTACACACTCATGCTGTTACTACAAACACTCTCATAAGCTGTTTCTCAGTCACTCCCTCGAGTTCCCCCTCACAAACACACACACACAAAAGAAAAAGCTGGCAAATATGCCAAGCTGTACAACATTTAAATGGCTTTGCATTTCAGCACCACCCTTTAAAAGTTCAAGCTTGTTTTAAAATCTTGGGATTTCAAAACAACACATTTACAAATTTTCCTTTGCCTTCTGGTTTACTGCAAAACAGTAGGATACTCCAATTCAATACATCACATGAACAGATGTGACACTTCCCTCTGGGAACAGAATCGGCTTTCTTTGAGGAGAAGCCAGCTGTCCTGTGGCAGCCTTACTGACAGCAGCCTGTCAAGCTTTTTTGGACCAGAGGAAGGTTTAGTCAAGCCAAGAGGTCTCATCTCACCAAGTCCCTAAGTGCTCCAACATTTTGGTATGGGATCTACATTGGGAGCTTTTCTGACCCTGCATAAATATTAACTTCTTATTTAAAAAATGCAGGTACACAGGGCTACTGAAAATAGAGTACTTAGAGCTGATCTATCCTGTTTCTTGCTCAGTGGAGTAGGGTTTTCCAGTGATTCAGCAACCATCTTCAAACTACAGTCTAGGATTACAAATGTTGCTGTTTACTTGGGAGAGATGTGAATTCCTTGCAAAAGCAAAGTTCCGTAGTATTCCTTAAAGGAAAGCTTCTGAATGTATAGATCAAACACTCATGCACATCATTCATATATACTAAGACTGTCATGCTCACAGTATGACTAAAGGTTATAGTTTTGGGATTATTGCCAGAATACTGACTCAATTTCACATGCACTCTTAAGTGAAGCAAAGAAATCAGCATACAGGATGGGAAAGAGAAGACACACCCTTCTAGTGTTGTTAGTTGTTGTAATTGTAAGAGGCTTGACTGAATGTGCCTAATAAGAACATGACAAATCTAGATGATTCAGAACCAATTCCCCTCCCTTTACGTCTCTTACATATCACATTGGGTGTGAATTTAAGACACAGTTGGAAGGAACAGAGAAAAGGAAGCCAGTGCCAACTGATCCATCATTGTCACACCAAATTCTTTCTTCCAGAAAACAGAGAATTAAACAGAGTTATGATCAAAGAAATAAGAGGAATTCCAGAGTAACAATGGTCTGTAAAACCAGAATATTTTGTTTTAATAGAGACTAATTGCTAAGACTAATTGCTCATAACTCAAGGAGTATGAAGCATATTTCTATGAATCACACTGCTTTTTCTATTCCATAAGAGTCTTGCCAGGTTATGTAGATTATAGAAGGAAGAGAGAGGACTGTGAGGGGGGATAATTTAGAACAGGGGTATCCAACCTTGGCAACTTTAAGACTTGTGGACTTCAACTTCCCGAATTCCCCAGCCACTCCCAATTTAAACTTTACAGACACTTCTTCCAGGTGTTTCCTGTCACCAGTCAGACTGGGACTCCTGAGACATCCTGACCTAGTTGGTCTGGCTGGAGCCTTTCTCAGCCTTTTGATCAAAGGTTCTCCCTTCTACCCAGTTGTAGGAAAAATAATAATCCCTCCCCTTAAAAATCTCTGCCTAAAACCTAGAAATAGAGAACAAATTTTATGCCAATGTACCAGGGGCAGCCAAGTAATCATGCAATTTAAATGTGGAGATTTTAAATGATAATTAATTTTTTTTAATGAAGCCAAGTCTTAAAAGAATTATACTATGAAAAAGACAATGTAGGAAAAAATCAAGAAAGTCAACCATCACACTTATCATTTTCAATAAAAACAGTACAAGCAGCCCCTGTTGAATAAGTTGTTGGTTTCAGTAAATGTTCATTACAGAGAGGGTGGATGTTCAATTGCATCTCTTGCTTGGATATTGTTAGTCAGACTCAGGCCTCTGTATTCTTCTTCTTAAATATTCCAGAAGACGACACTAGCAACCAAATGGTGAAATGTTCTTAAGGGAACAATAGAGATGCTGTCATAAAATCAACATGTGTCGAGTTCAACTTGAAAGATCTGTTACTTTTTATTTTCAATTTTATCAAATTTGGAGGATAAGCCTCTTTATAGAGATTGTTGCCTTGCCCATTCAAGGAAAATGGTTACCTTTGACAACCTGGATTTACCCAGCACATTGAAAATTTTCCTTCTGAATTACCCTTGATGGAATTATAAAGGTGCAAATAGTTTCCCCCAATTTTTCCAATGGACAAATAGGGATCAGGTGACTAAAAAGGGTTTTTCTGAAAGGTGAGGAACAAAGCTGAATTCCACTTATTCAGGCCCCTCCAGAAATTTTTAGAGGCCCTTGGTGTACTATATTAAAAGCGATTATCTTTTTAGAGAGTTGGATTCTATTTAGAGACACTGTTTAATCGCAGTGAAGACTTCTAACCCAAACTTGAGAAGCCCAGTACCAAGAAAAGAAGTATCTTCAAACTAGTCTTTCTCAAAAAGTGAAAATCTGTTTTAATACTGCTAAAAGGCATAGAAGTCTAAAAAGTAACCTCATGGTCAGCTGGCTGTTGTGATTTCTTTAGTGAACTAAAGGGGGAAAATAATGAATAGCAGATTTTGTATTAATGAAGCACCGGGACCATGCGTCTGCATCCTATAAAATAAGTGACATAAGAGTGAACTATTGTTGCCAACTGTATTTTTTTTATTAGAAGTTAATAATTATCCTTACAAGCCCAGCCTTGCCTGATCTAATACTGTACAGTTAATGATTGTTAACTAACAATATAAATAATTGGGAAGCATGAAGTCTGTAAAATCTTTCTGCACAGTAATCTTTTCTATAGTAATTAATGTTTAGCATTTGGTTGGTGCATCCACAAAGGTGTTTCAGTGTCAGTATATACCTGACAAATAATAAAGAGAATTGTATCCCTGTTGGGTAAGGACAGAGCTGGGGAAGAGACATCATCACTTTGGCCACCCTATTAAGCTCAGTGAAGATATTGGACACATCAAATGTCTATGTTTGTGCATCCTGCATATCTGTGTTAATAAACATGCTTTACTTTTGAACCCATGTTCTGTTTACATGATATCTTAATTTATTTACAGTATTGATGGGTTTATACATTATGTTAAAACAAGATAAAATAAGTAAAAAAACAGTAAGAGAGCACCTGTCTGAACTTGATGAATACAAATCACCAGGACCGGATGGATTACATCCCAGAGTCCGAAAGGAGCTAGCAGATGTCATCTCAGAACCACTGCAACACATCTTTCAAAATTCCTGGAACACAGGGGAACTACCAGAAGACTGGAAAAGAGCTGATGTGGTTCCCATCTTCAAAAAAGGGGAAAAAACAGACCCAGGAAACTACAGACCAATTAGCCTAACATCAATACCGGGAAAGATACTGGA
>JANHFT010007382.1:307141-318009 GCA_032467955.1 Pseudoxenodon macrops
AGATGGACTCAAAATCAACTCCCAAACCTACTGCCAGTTTTTAGAAGACACTTTCTTCAAGCAGTGGTACAGGAAAAGGTCTGCATCTTTCAAGAAGACCATGATTTTTATGCAGGACAATGCTCCATCACATGCATCAAAGTACTCCAGTGTGTGGCTAGCTAGTAAAGGCCTTAAATATTAAAGAATAATGACATGGCCCCCTTCCTCACCTGACCTAAACGCTATTGAGAAATTGTGGGCCCTTCCTAAATGGGAGATATATGGTGAAGGAAAACAATACACCTCTCTGAACAGTGTCTGGAAGGCTGTGGTTACTGCTGCACAAAAAGTTGATCATCAACAGATCAAGAAACTGACAGACTCCATGAATGGAAGGCTTATGGCTGTTATTGAAGAGTATGGTGGCTATATTGGTCACTGATTTTTTTTTGGGGGGGTGCTTTCTTACTCTTTTCTTTTGCATCTTTCTTTCTAACATCCCCTGACTTTTTTGCTGCCATATAGTCCTTGGTCATTTCTACTGCCATTTGACCTATTTCTGGATTCTGTTTTTGCATGCAAAATCTCACTTTGGTAGGGAGTATCTGTAGAAACACCTCTGAAATTACTTCTACCTTTTCTTTGCTTCTTTCCTCTAGTCTCAACCACTTCCTGCCTAAGTCTTCCAATTTTGCCTACAATTTATGAATCCCTTCATATTTGTCATATGCATAGCTCCTAAACCTCTGCCTATAGGTGTAGGGAGTGACATCATACCTGTATAGAATTAACATGTGAGTAATCTGTTACTTCCCTTGCTGGAAGACTACTTGCAAGCTCTCAAAGCCTTTCTTGTTATTCATTCTGGCCACCCACTCACTCTCAGGCCATTTACAAGACATGGTAAAATAGGCTTCTATGTATTCTTCCTCTGACAACTTAGGGATTTTTACGTCTATTTGGGTTTTTGGGACTATTTCCGTTCTCTATATGTTCCAAAAACCTTTGAGGCGGTTGTGCCCCTTCTGGTGGCTGGACTTTTAAAAATAAGTCTACCAGTCCCCTAAACTCTTCTCTTCTCGCCTCTTGTATTCTTTTCCATTCTAGCCTATCTTTTCTGTCTCCCTCCTAAGCCACTCTTCTTCCTCTTTTGTAATTAATCACAGCTTTTCCTCTTGCTATTGCTTTAAAATTTCTGTGGTAATATTGCCCAAATATCTGAGCCTAGCCCTGCGTCTGGCTGATCTATCTTCATCTTTGGCTTAACTAAAAGCATGGGGGTAGATACCTGTCTTTGTCTCCAAGAATCTGTCCCTTCTACATTTTCCATGTCTGTTTGCGTGGTGTAGGTTCTGGTAAGAGGTCTGGTTTCTGCAGCCAGGATGTTGACTGTTTCCGGCAAAGTTTGAGCTCTGCCAGAGCATAGCTCTTTTCCTTTTGAAGCCAATTTTTGTTTCCTTTTTATGGAGTGTTTAATGGACTCCTTGAGTTTAAGCCACCTCCACTTGTGCGGTTGCCACCCTGTGTTTGATATCGCACCTTTTTTATGGATATCCCGCCATTCTGTCACAAGTTCTTTTAAATATACCCAATTCAGTAGGCAAAAAGCACAAAAGAATCAACACAACACAGGACCTTAGACAACACAGATAGCACACACACAAGCATTCACAAGCTATTACTCACTGCTCACCATTACTCCACTCTTTCCCATTACTAATACTCCCACTCCAACTACTACACCTCATGAGTATAGCTTTAGGACGCTTCAGGATGCTTTACTCTCATACTCACCCCACCCACACCCAGCTGTTTCTGAGCACAGCTTTTATAGCCAACATTGCCCTGCTGGCTGGAGAGAGGGCTTAAAGAGAGAGGACAATAGCAGCACAGGTGCTAGTCCTTTTTCTGGACAGCCTGCTTTCTCACAGAACAGCTTTTTATGCATAGGAAGTATCTTACATTTATGATCCCCGTTACATTCATTCCATGGAAAAATCCCATTCAGGGATGGAAATCTACTTAGGGTTAGGCTTCCTGGAGAGAAAAGCAACATCACAGAGAGATTCAGAGAGTATCTTTATGCATGGAGGGGCTCTTATACATACTGTTGTCATTCCATGGATAGATTAATGGGAATTCCAATTTCTAATATACACGTAGCGTTAGACTTTTATGAAATTGGAGTAAGGACCAGCGTCAAAGAGAGATTTGGAGAGAGTCCTTATTGGTTCCTGTTAATTCTGGACAGGGTCACTTTCAGCTTTATGAAATAGACCACATAGGAAACACAACCAAATTAGCTCATTTTAGTTTATTGTAAAACTACATTAACAGAATCTTGCAGGTTTGAAACTATGACTCCCACTCCCCGCTCTCCCCTTTCTCTTTTATAGTTTAAAAGTAGCAAGTATCTTTTCAGCCTCTTTCCTGTCCCACATTCCTGCTTCTGACTCAGCTGCCTTTTATCTGACCATTCCCTTGGCTGCATCTGGTTGCTCCCGAGGATATTTCCACATACCATTGCAGCCATATTCCCCTGAAAGAGCAGATCCATGACTTGGGGGGGTTCCTCTTGACTTACAATTACTGCTTAAATAGCAAGTGGAGGTTGTGGCCAGCAGGGAACTTTGCCTAGCTTTATCCGGTGTTCTGGTTGTGGTCTTAACTGAAACAGGAAATACTGGTAATAGCTAGAAACGGCTTCTGATATAGAATGCAGTGGCCAGACTGCTGGCATGCAGGTCCCATCATTCCAGAGTAACACCTACTTTATATTTGCTGCTCTGATTGACAATAAGCTTGAACTATCAGTTTAAAGTGCTGGACTTGCTGAATTTGGGACATCCTTGTCTTTAATGATTCTGCTCATTCTGTCATCTCAAGATGCCTTCTTTTGTTCCCAACCCCTACACGTGATGAGGAGGGAATGTCTTCTCAGTGTCGGCCCTTACTCTATAGAATTTACTGACTTTGGAGTTGGTCCTTGCTCCCAGCCTTCAGAAAGCATTTTTTAAAATTTTGTGACAATTTGTAATGCCTGGGGAGGATAGACGTTGGCAATCTGATTTTATTTTGGCTTCTGTTCTCATTTACTGTTTGGATTTTTTTGTGCTGGGAAATATTACTGTTTGAAATTCCTTTGTTCACTCCTATCTTTGGGCAGTACCAAAATGTTAATTAACAAGTAAATAAATGAAACAGCTGACTGTGGACATTAATACTTGGACAGTAATTAAACCATCTCCCAAATGGTTTAGGGTCTTCTTGCTTAAGAACAGCACTTTTAACTATAGTTAGAAATGGAATTGTAGTCCATCAGTAGTGGTATTCACTTACCTTTGCTACCAATTCAGGAATGTGAGCATGCGCCGCTTCTGCGCTTGTGCAGAATGTCCGTGATGATGCGTCCGGGAGGGTGGGCGGAGCCTCCCACCGCCGCCTCTACCAGTCACCCGAATCGGGGTGAACTGGTAGAATACCACCACTGTAGTCCATGCAATTTTCCAGAACTTATCATTGTTTGCATTTAGTCCCAGTTTAGCTCTTACAGTATATTTTATATTACTTGGGAGGGTTCAAGTAAATTTCCAAGACAGCACAAAAATAATCTGTCATAGTAATCTAAGCAAGATGTAACTAGAGCATGGCTAATTGTAGTCATGTATTTAGCTATTGTCTGAATGTGTGCTATTTTACTGACTATATTCTGCATGTTTTAAAAGTCTGTATGTATAATGATGCACCAAGACAGCAATTTATCTTAGATTTTGCTGTCAAATGTAGATACACTCCAGATCATAACATAAAAATATGGTGCATATAATTAAAGAGAGCCAAGAAAGTACCAGTATTTTTTTCTATATGGATTTTCCATAGGGAGGCATTCTTTAATACTTTAATTGTAGTTTCATGATAATAGTGGTAAAAACATTTTGTCTTTTTGGGTGTTTTTTTGGGGGGGGGGCTTGTATAGTTTGAGCTGTACCTCTCTACTTATTGTATTAGTAGATATATAGGACATTATTCTATAACAAAATTCCTTTCTGTTTTGAAAAGATATCCAGTGGAGATTTAAGAATACTGCTTAAACCTCAATCAAGAAAATGTTTATAGTGACTTTTGTCAATGACTGTATAAGATGAGAGCAGCAAGAAAACATTTTAATATATCTATTTGTAGTGCATTTTTACAAATAAATATGAAAATGAACAAATCCAGGGTCATATAGACACAGCCAGGTTTTGTTACCAAATAGTCATTTTCAAAATGAGAGAAGCTACATGTAAGTCCCACTATGGCCAAGAATGTCCCTTGGTCTGGAAAATATGCACCTCAGGCACTAGAAGCTCATGGAGGGACAATGGAAAGGACTTGAATGCAGCAATAGTTAGAAATTAAGATTGGATTATAATTATCATTGTGAATGAAAACTTCTCTTGGATTCATAAAGACCATAACGATAAATAAGCAATTTTATTAACAGCTTTCTTCTATTGCTTGAGTTGTTGATAGGATGCTCAAGGGTTGCCAGTACATCTTCCTTTGGCCCCATTAAGCTTCATGTGTTTAGGGGGGGCTGTATATGACTCTGGGATAACAATATATTGTTTGTTTCCAGGAGTTCCTCTGAGCCCCACATACACCCAAGAAACAACAGCAACAGGAGATTGCAGTTCAATTCTTTGGAAGTGTGTCCATCTGTCCAGAGAAAAGACAGAGATATGTTGTAATTGTAGAAGACCCCCTGGGAGGTTGTGGAGATTGTGGGACAGATTCCCAGCATTTCCCTTCTGGGTGCTATTTTACGACCTCATCCACACCATTGCAGATGTGCTCAGTTGTACAAGAGATTATTGTTGTCATACCAATATCCCATTTATGCAGATTAACAAACTGAAATAACAAAATGCAAAATGAAAATATGATTTTATGTTTGCAATCCACTCATCCGCTAATTGTGTTCAATTTAAATACAACACCAGGTATTTTAATTACAACTGAGATGTACTCCATGATAACATCTGGCACCCAGGGCTGGAGCATTTCCTTTAAGTCCATGACTGCTGAAATTAATTTCTGACAGATGATCAGGATATATTTTAGCTGGATTTTCTGCAGCAAAATTATTTTGTTTCAAAGTTATGGTAACTGACAGCCCTTAAAAGTAATGGCAATCAAGGGCTATAGGAGGCCCAGATGTGATGCAGCTGTGATATATCCTAGAAGACTCTGTCTCTTAATGAAATGAATGCTTTAAACTAGAACTTTATTCAATTCCTTTTTGCCATTTTGTCTGATTGAATTGGTAGAACACCACAAGGGGAAAATGTGGGTGATGCTTGCTCTATATGCTTGTCCTACAGACTCTATTATTTTTGATGTTTGCTCTCTCCCGAAAATATGATTTACCTCTTTTCATGTTTGTGCGGTCTGTCCTGCCAGATGCTTCTAAGTGATCTGCTGAGTACATAAGCATTTTTTCTATATTTCCCTCCCTCCGTCACATTCTGTATATATTTATCTCATCCATTCAAATCTTGAAATCAGAAATGAGCAATCTGCCCATTTATGTATGTTTTGGAGCCTCTTAGGATCATGCTGCAAATCACAATGATACCTCATCCCTGTGATTTTTAGCATAAAATATAATATGTGCTAAAATCCACTAAGAAATGCACCAATAAAACCTTTCCCCCCCCCAAAGGGAAAACAGACTCCAAATCCTAGCCAAATATTTGTATTGTCACGGAGCCATCACTATCATTATAATACCATCCTAGTACCATTCCAGTAGAGTTGTAATAATTAATAATAATAATTTGAGAAGCACAGCCCTAGTAATAAAAACTTGCTCACACCTATCTAAACTATTTCCCCAATTTTGGATTTATTAGATCTGACTAATTAGTTTTCTTTGCACCAATTCTACATATCCCTCAATAAATTCATAAAGGTTTGAGTTTATGCATAATGTGAAACTGTGGTTGCTTCAACCGTGATTCGCTAAATAAGCCACAATGTATGGCTTTATGAATAATACTAAAGTGTAAATTATGGTTTCTGGGTTCACCCGATCTAGGAAACCAAAACTAATCACATAATGTCTTCGTGCAATATATGGAGCCAGCTACTATACGATTTATTGTGCACTATGTATTGTGCATGAATCAGAACACAATGATTTGTTCAGTAAACCATGGCCCATAAAATGCCATGTTATAATCTTGATATTGCCACTTTCTAATCCCAGCCCCTTTTCCTTTTGAAAACATCAATAATACCACTTTATAAACATCCTTAATCCACAGATCACTGTATAACTGAACCATCTACCGGTATTTAAATCCAACCCATTTTGAAATGACCAGACTGGAGACTGCTAGCATAAAACATGATACGTCAACCATCTCCTGAAGCCAAATGAAAGTTGTATCAGCCCAGTGTTGATTGCCTTGCAGATGTGTACTGTATGGACATGCAAAGCCTGGCCTGAGAGTTCCCAGATGCCTTTTTACACAGGAATGCAGCCCCTGAACATGGCAGGAGAGAGAGGCCCATCCTGGCTCCCAGGGGGATGGGGAGGGGACTTGTTACACAGATACTGAGGATGCTGTGTGACTTGTTCAGCAGATACTGATGATGTGGCAATATTGGAGCCATGCTTTCCCTGAAGAGATAAAAGACCAGAGTTTTGTCTGATGAGACACTAGCCAGCACATGATTCCCCCTTGATCTGAGCTTGTTAAAAATGGCAAAATTTTGCTGACAGCCTTAAACTCCCTTGGGCCTTTGAATCATTCTTTCCTATTTGTCCCCACAAAATCTTCCTTTGCATGCATTTATTTGACAGTTGGAGAAATAGTTTGGCCCTTTAAAAAAAAAAAGAGAGAGAGAGAGCTTGTATTCCACAGCCTTGTAAAAATAGGGAGAGGCTTCCCCAACCCTGGAATGTGGTTAATTTATGCCTTAAAACTAAACATACTATTATTAAAAGCCCCCAGAGATGATGAGTTTCGTGTTTGTGTTGTTAGAAAAGATGCGTAGAAAAGATATGTGCACATGAGTTGCTTCGATCCTTGCTTCCAACTTAGGTCCCTGTGCAGCATCTGTAGATTCTACTAAGTATTTGTGCCCAGCAGCATCTTGTGGTAATGAGTTCCACAATCCCAATGGGTGGTTCTTTGACTGAACAAACATTCATTTCAATGAATCTTGAATGTGCTCTCTGACAGACAGACAGATGGATCTGTCTGTTTCTTAGAACACGCCCCTATGGCCTGCATATTTTGTTGTCGAAGCCTTAACGTTGTGTTTTCCTATGAACTCCAATGTAAATATGCCCTCATTGCAAAAAAGATGTAACCCTGTTTCTTTCCACTTGAGAAGGTGGTAATGAAACAGAAGGAGATTCTTTGGTTTATGAAAGTTTTCTACTTTGATGCCTCTTTCATTGCAGTCTATGTTTGTGCCCAATATTGTGAGTCTGTAGAATGGGTGGGAGTTAGATTTGGGGTCTGTTCATGACCATATTGAAGAGGTGTAGGGGCCCTTCCTCCACTTTTACACCCCAAATGCTCTATCAACAACTGGAGACTTCAAATCATGTGAGCAGGAAATCCCAGGGAAATCACCCTGCCAGATTTAGAATCAGAAGACTGGAAAGAATTTGGAGCTGACTTAATATATCCCTCTGTTTAATTTTTGTTCAATGTAATAATGATCCAAATAAAGACCATATTACAAAATGAATAAACCAAATAGTTACTTGCAATCAACTTTATAAAAACAATATCTGTAGAAGATTAAAATTCAAAAGGGGCTTGTGTGAGAATTGGCATCATCTGCAAAACAATTCAGCAAATCTGACCATTGTTCTTCTGCTGAAGGAAGATTAATACAAAGATCAAGAAATATAATATATCACTAATGCTGCAAATCAGGTATATTTTCATTCCAACATTCATAGTTCTTTAGCAAACTCCCATACATGAAGCAACCATCATTTCTGATGTCTTGATCGTTCCAAATGCTGAGAATATAGTAATTTAAGTGTCTAACAAGGAATGATCACTCTAAAATCAGGTTCACTGAACTTTGGACCAATGTAGTAAAAATATCCTGAATTTTAGGAAATAATATTGCAATTCCTAAAATGCATCTCAAACAGCAACATGAAGTGTCCAATGTGTATGGCACTATAGCATCTCATACAAATGGCTATTTAGTCTTTATTCCAATTAAATGATGGGCTCTTCATATCTTGAGGCCATCTTTATCTTCTGCAACTATTTTTCCTACCCCTAACAGTATCAAACTCTAATTTGGAAACTTGCAGATCATATGAGTTCAGACAATCACACATGACCAATATAACATGGGAAAATGTAATGTTGGAATATCAGTCACATACTGTCTACTTTTATTATAATGCTTTTTGTCTTGTGCCTAATATCACCTAACTAACACCCTAAACAGAAAAAAGCAACTTCAGAGATGCTGGTTAGTATTTTCATAAATAGCATTCACTGGATTCATTGGATCCACTCACTGATTAAACCATAATATAATTCGTTTGGCTTTGGCTGAGTAAAAGAGACCATGATGAATTACATAGTGATTTGGCACAAGGTGTCAACTTCCAGTGTGCTTCAGCTCTGTGAAATGGCTCCTTTGAAACAATTAATGTTCAGTTTTTAGAATCAAAAGTGCCTAGAATTCAAGCCTAATTCAAACACATTTCCACATCAGCCACTGTTGCAATGAACTCTACATTGAGCTACCTTTGAAGAGCATTTGAAAGCTACAGCTAGTGCAAAGTGCAGCGGCGCAGGCAGTTGTGGCCCGTTTAGCACCACTACTCTATGAGCTGCACTGGCTTCCATTTTGCCTCAGAGTGCAATTCAGGATGTTGGGAATCACCTTAAAAGAGCCTCATGGCTACTTGAGGGAGTGTTTCATCCACTGGGATTGTCCCAACCCACACATGCCAGCCAGGAGTGGGTTCTAACTTACCTCGTCGCCGTTTTGCTGCCTCCCGCGCCACGTGGGCGTGCCTCGTGCACACGCGCAATAGAAAAAGGCCCCGAAACCCCCCAAAATAGGCCAAAAACAAGATGGCGACATATGTGCGGTGCAGAAGAAAAAAATCCAAAAAAATTCAAAAAAAGTTTTTCCCCCAAAACTTTTTTTTAAAAAAAAGATGGCGGCGCCCACAGAGCAGAACTGACTCTGTGACGTCACCAGCGGCCTACTACCTACTCGGTATAACCTGTCCAAACCGGTAGGAACCCACCTCTGATGCCAGCAGAGGAGGCATGTTACCGGGCCTCTTGGCATGATTATTCTGACTAGCAGGGTCCAGGAGAAGGCCCTTCTCTGCCTTTGCACTTGCCCTCTGGAACATCTTGCCCTCTCCCCAATGTGAGGTTAACCCCAACCCTTCTGACCTTTCATAAGAACCTAAAGACCTGGCTCTACCACTTAGCTTGGGGTCCCAACAGGGAAGCATCACAGTGGAGGTGGTTGATAGATTAATAACAGATCTATCAACAAAACAAATTTCCCATAAGATTCTAGTACGTGACAAAAAGGGGGTTTACGTATACTACCATTAGATGGATATGGCACTATAAGAAGAATTATATGCATCTAAGGAATCATGAAATATTCTATTTCAAAGGGACGTGCATAAGTGCACAAGCGTGCCTATTGTCCCCGTCCTAATGTCTCCATGTATTCGTAAAATATCATATACTCATAACCATGCTTGTACATATTATATATTTACAATCATGTTTATTCTTTGTCTGTAATTTTTGGCAAAATAAATAAATGTCAAGGTGGAGTAAGTGACATTTGGCATACTGCAGGGTTCTGTACTGGGTTCTCTCTCCCTCCCTCTCTCTCCCTCTCTCATATATATATGAATGAATGAATGACTTAGACAATCATAGCGGTATATCAAATTTGCAGAAAACAAAAAAGAAATTGATAGGAGGTAGCAAATAACTTAAAAGTTTCAAGACTCAGGACAACCCTGACATACTAAACAATGGGTCAAAAATAGCAAGATTACTTCAACAGGGACAAATGCATTTGTCTAAGAAAAGTAGAAGAAATGAATATAGAATGACAAGGTGTATGAGCAGCAATACCCTTGAAAGGGATCTGGATGACTTGATGGCTCACAAGCTGGATGAACAGTATAATGCCAAAAGGAAATACAATCTTATAGCATCAGGACCACAAGTTGTCATTGTTCCTCTCAATTCTGTGTTGATCAGACCACTCCTAAAACATTGCATATACTTCTGGGCACTGCATATCAGAAAAGATATTGGCAAACTGTGAATGAATGCAGAGGAGAGTCACCAAGATGTCAAGGGACCTGGAAGAAAAACCTTTGAGGCATTCAACACATTTAATGTGTAATATTATTAATATATTTAATAATATAAGAGGAGATTCCAGGACGTATTGATAACAGCCATCAAATAACTGTAGGGCAGAGTTGTTCAGAGTTGTTCCAGAAGATAGGACAAGAATGAATGAGTTTACATTATAAGGAAGTATATTTCATTCAGACTTCAGAAGAAAAAATCCTATCAGTCAGATGGAACTGTGTTCCTTGGAAGATGGGGGCTCTCCTTCACTGGAAGCTGGGGGACTACTTGCAAAGGATGCTGTAGCAGTAGATTTTTGCTAGGATTGCACTAGATGATATCCCGGTTTCCTTTCAAAACTTAGATTCCATGATTTTATGAAATCCATTCATTTAATAAATTTCTGTCTTCCTTTTTTTGAGACCTCAATATCTATCTATCTATCTATCTATCTATCTATCTATCTATCTATCTATCTATCTATCTATCTATCTATCTATC
>JANHFT010007382.1:318109-330141 GCA_032467955.1 Pseudoxenodon macrops
ACTAACCTACATAAGGAAGAACTGCTCAAAATAACACAATGAATATCCATGCCTCAGAGTGGCTTTAAAACAAATTACTACAGTTCCAGTTGAACATCTAAATTATCACATTAGATCTTTAATATCCTTCAAAATAACGCCCTATATCAAAGCAAAGTAATCCGGATAATAGCCTTTTTCACAAATTTTTATTCCAAACTTTATGATACTTGCAGCCACACAATAAATCAATTTTCTAACTCACTACTCATTTGATGTCTGAAGTTATTGCTTGGACTGTTCACAGGAGCTCCATTTTAAACTCAGTGCAATCTTTTTTTCTAGCCCCATTCCCTGGAATAAAATGGATGGTATCAAATTGGGCCCCCTGGTGGCTGGATATTGTAAGGACCTTTGGCTGCTAATGGCAAAAGATGTTCATTTCCATTTTGGGTCCTCCTTAGGCAACTGGCTGTTAGACAAAGACTCCCATTATGACAGCTCAGCTGACAAAAATTAAGAATTTTTGAGTGGTATTTTATTTCTCAACACTGATGATTTTACAAATGCTGTCAATTTATGGTGAGTTTTTTGCACCGTCAACAAGAATTCATAAAAGGATGATACAAAGTAGAAGAAAAGTGCATTGCTCTTACTGCACTGAACTGACTAGAGCGACGAAGATGACAGTGATCTTAGGCTAGGCTTAGCTTTGAATTCTCCATGGAGAGTTAATTAGGGGAATTGTTTGTGATGAGGAAATCGTAGCAATGCAGAAGATTGCCTTAACCTCACTGCAAGCTATCTGTCCCTGGATCTACTAGGGATGTGGTAGAAGCAGAGCTAATTCAGAAACAGCCTGTAGAAAATAGATGGATTTGTACATTGTTCTAATGCATAATGTGCTTTGTAGCTTAGCATGTTGCTAAAAGCCAGCTGATTCTTATTCAATAAAACATTATTACAGAAACCAATATAATAACGTGTGGGGTGTGTAAGCATGTGAACAGCATGCACTATTTCTAAGGAAAAGCCTCATAGTATATAAAGGAACCCATCTGGCAAAGCACAATTTGTTATTGCTTTTATTTGATCTGCATAATTTAATATTATGATTCAGTGAAACACTGAAGTCCCACAATATGGCCATTCAATTCATTCAATTCACTGACTTCTCAGTCCAGCCAGGTTCTGCCCACATACTTTCTTATCGATCCCTGCAACCATTATAGACCAGAAATATTTTAAAGCTGTTTTTTTTCTCATTAGCATTACAGCTGGCTAACCACTCCTTTGTTAGGTGAACTGCTGCATAGGTCAGAAATGTACAGTAATGCTGAATTAATCATGGAGGTAACAGTTAGGGGTGAAAACTCTCTTCTGGAATGTCTGTGTGGAACATCTGGAATGTTCCTGAATGAGAAGTCCACTGGAGCCTTTAGAAGAATATATTACAGTGAAGGGGTGGGGCTCTGGGGCTGCGGTACAACAAAATTATTGGTAATTTGAAATAGATCAAGACTGCTCAAACGGCCCTTGGAATTGTTGGCCCAATATTGTACCAGTACCTCAGAATACTATTAGATAATTTATCAATTGGATGGCTTAACCTTTACAAGGACCTTATGCGTTGCCTATCTGTAATTTACCTTTTATACCAAATAATGCCAAGACTTATTAGAAATCTGTTCCACCATTCTGTGATGTCTAAGAGAAGAGAAACATGCTTGGACTGTCCTTTATCTCTTATTTGCATATATTTTCCAACATTGAGACATAGCAGTGAAAATTACTTCCAATTAAGGCCTACCAAGCTGTGTCATACACAGACCTTGGATATTAACCAATATCAGCTGCAAACCTCTCTCCATTTACTTCAACTAACTTAGTGGCACTTATTTAGAAGTGAATGCATTATACAGACAACCCACACAGGCCCATGTTTTGGCCCCAGGAGCCTCTTAAAATTGGACCGCTAAAATATGGCAGCAAGTTCCTAGTTTGGGGAAAGTTTTCAACTCATCAGCTTTGATTTCCACTACATTTGAGGATTAGAATGTTTCTTTTTAGAATATCAGAACAGCAGCTGTCCATCTCCTGCCAAAGAAACCCTCATTCCTTCATGTTCAGTCTCTCCCACACATGTGTATGCTGGCATTCTGATCCATTTCTGCATTGTCAGCAAAGGCATAAAACTGAAGAAGCTGCCATTGTTCAATCAAGATAATTCAGCTACATCAAAAGTATCAACTGGATAAACTCTTAAATGCACTAAGAACCCACACCTCCAAACTAGGTCAAGTAACACTCTGAAGAGAGAGGGAAGCATGCGCTGGGCCATGCTGGCGGCAGAAGAATTGCAGCAGCTGTGTTCTGTCTTTATATATGGTTGTGTCTATAATATATAGATCAATGCATATGTATAGCCTTTTACAGCTGTCTGGCCTTCTGCTCATTAAAGCCAACTGTTTGGGAGCCAGAGGAAACAGCACAGATGAACACAGACAAGTTTGTTGGCATACTCCGAGACAAACGTGCCAGTAACAACTGCAGTCACTGCCCCTCCTTCCACCCACAGCAGCTGTGGGGCTGTTGATTGCTTTTCATTCAGCCCCCTTTGCCTGCCTCTAAGCCATCCCCATCAGATGACTTCAAAGTCATCACTGAGCTCATCATTTCTGCATGTACCCCACATATATCTGTGTTGGGGAACAGACTGTTGTTTTTTTTAGAGTTGCATTGATAAAAAGGGGAACCCCTTTTAACCTCAACCTTATAATTCCTAAAATTCCATTGAAGAAGTCAGTCTTATTTCTGTATTATTTATGTCAAGGTTATCCCGATCATGACGTATTTGATTTTGCTCTCAAATTTGCTATTTCGGTAGTGTTGCTAGGCTTTGAGATGACATAATTATGCATCATCTTCTGGGAGAATCATTAACAGCACAATCATTGGGGACTTTCTCGAATGCCTCACTTTTGCATTCAACCATGAATGCCCCTAATAGAGAAAGCCACAATAGTATCCTTGTATTTTTATTTGGAAGATGTGCGGTCTTACAAGCAAAATCTGTGACCAAAAGCAGGAAAAGGATCCAATGTGGGTTGGTCACCGGGAACAGAAGTTTAGTCTTCCGAGCTTTCAGACTCATGCTGAAGCCCATCCTCAGGGAACTTCTCTCTAGCAAAGCATGTGCTTAAACGCAGATTTCAATTATTTGGAATGAAGATGCTTCTCCTTTGTCATCAATTTAGTATTGATGTATTATTGTTTATTGCACTCGCAAATTCACACGGGATTCTTCTGCCAACGAATAGCAACTGATAACTTTTTTCAGATGAAGTTTTCACCTTACCCAAAAGGAATACATTTAAATGTTTGCTGAGAAGCACTGGATCTAAAGATGTTAGAAATAAACAAGTATTTTTAACATTTTAGCCTCGTGCCATTGTTGTGCAGCAGAACTGGCCCTTGAAGGTTTAATGTATCACAGTCATAATATAACAAAGTACAGCAGAAACTATTTCCCCCCCCCCTATCATTTTCCATTGAATTCTCTTGCAGAAATTTGACATAGATGCTCTCTAGGAACCCTCTGTGTGTGGAACAACCATCTTGTGAGACTGAGAAAGAGTGACTGCCAAAAGGTATCCAATCACCATTCATGTCTAACGTACAACCAAGTATACCTAAGGTATACTAACTTAAGAGAACTTTAGGCAACCAAATCCAATCCAAGGAATGGAACCTTCAATATTCCCAAATAGCCAGGAGGTCTTCCATGACAAAGATATTTTAACTTTTATTCAGACTAAGGGCAATTTTGGATCTTTGTATAGCATTAAAGGTGATTTATGTAATTTAAATTAAATATGGTGATTGTGTTTTTCCTTTCATGCATTAATTATTATTTTTATTGTAGAGGTTTAGTAATATTTTACATTTTATAATATTTGTAATAATATTGCAAATACTATAATTCAATGGCAGCCTTCAGATGAATTCAACATTAGGGGTTACACCTGCAAACTCATGGATTTCATGGTCTGAATGCACCCTTGATAACTCAGATTGTTCAGTTGTGCCAATCAAGAAATCCACTGAGGTCCCTCTGTTGCATTAAAACAAGCATTTAATAATTTAGCTATATAAAAGGTGTTCTTTTTTATATTCTTTTTTTAATTCAAAAGAAGAGTGCAAAACTCCATTTTATATTGCATAATGTATTTTCTCCTTGCTGGTTCACTTTTAATATAAGAGTATGGAAATATGACTTAAAGCTATGATGAGATAGATAGAAATGGGATTATTTTTGTTCTCTGCTTTCATAGTTTTTCTACTAAATACCAACAATAATTAAATGGGCACATTTCTGGTGTGATCCTAATCTTGAACTTTTTGACTTTCATCCACTTTATTGAAGTTCCCCATTTGACTAAGATGTAATTTAAAAAAAAGTTGATATGTTATCAGCAATTTCATGAACATATTGGACAGTTTTGATTTATATAAATGTTTTAAATAAAGAAGGAAAAGACAGATCTGTGGATCATTTAGATTGTTCTGTTAGCAAGATATGTGGTTTAATCTCATATCCCTAAGAAAAATCAGAATGAACAGAACTGCATTTTCCTGTTCTTTTCCCAGTACCTACTTTTTATTTTATTTACTTACTTTTGTCAAGCATGTATTGGATAACAGATATAAGTATAAGCATGATTATGAATACATGAAAGGGATACGAATAAAAGGGAACATTAGGACAGGGATGGTAGGCACGCAGACCTCTTAGGAATGGGGTGAGGTCGAAAGTAGACAATCTAAGGTTAAAGTTTTGGGGGTTTGGGGAAGAAACTACAGAGTCAGGTAGTGTATTCCAGGCATTGTTACTGAAGTCGGATTTTCTGCAGTCACGTTTGGTGTGGTTTACCATAAGCTTGTATCCATTATGTGCTCGTTGTATTGTTGTGGCTGAAACTGAAGTTGCTTCCTGCCAGTCTCTCCAAGGCACTTCTATAAAACCAGGATTTGAAACCATATTACAATAAATTCAGGTAAGTGTTTAGTCAGTTCCCATATGCATCTTATAGCCACGTAGGCCTTTAGGGCTACCACATCTGGACTGCAGACCAGTATATATTTATAAATATCTTGGGGTGCATTTCTAGACTTCCTTATGTTGGCGCATATATTTCTCTTATCAAGCAATGTATCCCAAAGGAACTCCATGGCCATCTCTCAGCTTCTTTATGACATTCCAGTTTGCATTACAAAAAAATAATATTTTGGAAACCATCCAATCCAACTCATAAGTTATACCTGTGGTTCCAAGATACATCAAGAAAGTTGTTTCATGGTTAGAGACGGATATCATTTCTGTGGGTGCCAGAGACTGGTTCTGGTTGGTTTTTTTTCTCTTCTGGTCTGGCTCAGAGGTGGGTTCCTACTGGTTCAGACCAGTTCTATAGAGTAGGCAGTAAGTTGCTGGCGACGTCAAGGAACTGGTTCTGGTCCATGGATGCTTCCAATATTTAGTTATTTTTGGTAGGGGGGTTTGGGGGGGATTTTTGTCGAGGTTTTTTTCTTCTTCTGCGCATGCGCAGAAGCCAGGTTTCCGGCACTGCGTATGTGTCACTATCTTGTTTTCGGCCTTTAAAAAAATTTTTTTTACATTTTTTTGCACTGCGCATACGTGCACAGGCGAAGCACGCGCGTGGCCACGTAGGGCAGGAGGAAGCGAACCGGTGGCGAGGTAAGTTAGAACCCACCCGTGGTCTGGCTCCATTAGTCCTCCAAGAACTTGGCTAACAAAAGCTAATAACTAACTCCAATCCTTAGAACTCTGCTTGAAAAGCCTCTGTCCATTAGGGTTTGAAAATGCCAAGAATCATTTTAAACAATTTATCTGGGATATTGATTTTCAAACCAGTTTTAACCTAGTATCCAATCCCCCAACTTATGATCTTTCTCAAATGGGCAAGTGTCATCATTTGACTCAGTGTTTCTCAGCCTTGGCAAGTAAGATGGGTGGAACAACTCCCAGAATTCCCCAGCCAGCATGGGAGTTAAAGTCTATCCAATCGTAAACTTGTCAAGGTTGAGAAACACTGATCTTATCTCTCTATGTCATTTCTAAGTTTAGCACAATTTGCCATGATTACCAATTATTTGCACCACAGTATTCTAATAATTGTATTGTACGTAATTTTATAGCATTTTGTCTTTTAATTTTTTTACTAATAATTAGATTTATTTATTTTATTGTTGTGCCAAGGTCATAATAAAAGTTTAAGTGATTGAGTAATTACAGAAAACCAGGCAACCACTAAATGGAAGCAAAGAAATACCAAACAGTCTAGGTATTTGCAATCTCCTAGTGCTCATCCAGGTATCTGCAACCTAGACTTCATAGCGTTAACCATGTCCCAGAACACCTAGTAAAGCTCAGGTTGCTATTCTAAGTGGTAGAGGTGATGTGACATATTAGAAAGAAAGGTTATTTTGAATTTAAGATGACATTGCAAGATTAGATAGCATATGAGTAACATGCTGATTCTAAATAGCTATTGCCCCGTTTCTAAATAATAATTATAAGAAGCGAAAATGCTCTGGAATTTTAGAATTCAAACCAAAATCTGCCATATAACATTCCAGACTTAACAATTATCAATAAGACGACAAAAAAAGTCTGAATAATGGGCATTGCAATACCTGGAGACAGTAAAAGATAACTGGAAAAAATAACAAAATACAAGACCTGCAAATAGAAGGAGAAAATTGTGGCAAAAAAAGCAAAGATAGTAGAGTACCACTTGAATATTTGAACTGATAAAATCTCTACCCATCAATTGCAAAAAGCAGATTTACTTGGAACGGCTGCAGCAATATCTTTAATATCATTAAACAACACCTGCTTATTCCAGGTCCTTGGGAAGGACTTGATAGGTGAATAAAAATGCCAGTCTAAACATCTGCATGCAACAATAATAATACATTTTCCTGCTAAGATCATGGAAAATTAGTACCTAGGGCATAGGCTGCAAAAATTGATGTTTAGGCAACCATTAGATGAAAGCAAAAATTGCTATTTTCTATCTCATTAGTGCCATCTAGTAAGCAACCAGATTTAGGCAACCCAGATATGGCAGTCTTACCACAACCAGAATAGTTAATGCAGTTGATAAATACATTAACTATTTATTTAAAAGAAGGTTCTTATATTCTTATGTTCTCAAAAACAATTCTATAGATTGGCCTGTAGTTTAGCGTCAAGAAGGCAAACCCGCAAAGGAACAGAAAAAAGTATTTATCCAAGAATAGATGTAGAAATAATTTTTGAGAGAAAGGGACATGTTTTTTGAAGTGAACCAGATACATTTTGAGTTTTAATCTGATGCCTATCTAATGTCTATTTAAATCAGGAATTTGAGGTGGGTTACTGGGTGAAGTGGCTATACAGAACAATTGAATGTTGATAGACACTTAGACAAGAGGCTTTGTTTTACGCTAAGATAATTGTTACTGTAGCTGAATGAATTTGTCTCGGATAAAATTGACTGGGGACTCTGTCCTTCTCCAATGTCATTTGTGGCAGCTCTTTGCTTGAAACATTTTGATTTGTTTTATTAAACTTGTTTTACAAGTATTTCTAGCACCTTGCTTGAGTTTGTTCTCTGCTTCATATGACATGAACTAATTTATTCACGATGCTGGATATGGACAATTGGATCACACTGGAGAGAGACAAGTAGTGCAAGACAGAATTTCTTCATGAGTCTTCCAGTCATGGAGTGATGGCTGTGAATTAAGAACATAAACCATTTTTGCTTTCTTTGTAGTTTAATCGTGAGCAAAAGAAAATGAAAACATAAATAACACACTGTACTTGACAATGGGAGAAAAACTGCAGATACTTGACTTGACATATGTTGGTTGGAGATTAATCCCATCTTATTAAAAAAAGGAGAAGGAAGGAATCTTCTATCCTTTTTTCTTAGAGGTCTCCCTGCCCCTTCCCAGTCTTAGTTATGCTGATGAACAACACTGAAACATTGTGTTCTGTAGTAAGTTAGACAGCAGTATAATGAGATAGTAGATATAACAACAGCTTTCCTTTTTAAATAATTACAGCATTGACCAATAGCTAGCAAGTTTATTTCATATTTTGACTTGTACAATTTGATTTCAAAACAGACCAAAGCAACACTCCTTTCTACTCCCCCTTATGAAAATTTCCAGTATTTAATCCCTTTCCATCTTGCAGCACTAAACTATCATTCAGCTGTTTCTTGCTTCACAAATAGTGGGAGTGACTGTTGAAAATTTACAGGGGGAAGTAAAAATAAAACTCCTGTTTTGGTGCCAAACAGCTCAGGCCATGTTTGCCCAGCTGTAGAGATGCTCACTCTGCTGGACATAACTTAAATTCTCCCCATGGCCTGCACCTGTCTGAAGACAGCAGTGTCAGAGAGCAAGATGTGGGCGAACATATCCAAGTTGCTCAGTTCTTTTTCTATCTTTATATTTTCGCTGTCCAGTGTTCAAACACAGAGTAGTAAAGGAAGACAAAGGAGACCCATAATTGTTGCTGTATTAACTTCCAGCTTTTGTGCAGATTTGATTCTGCTTCTTCAGGTGTTGGGTCCCCTCTTTGATTATGGCTCTGTTTGTCCCCATAAATTAAACTGCTCATCATCAGAGATACATTCAACACCTGTATTTTAAAGCTAAGGATAAATATATTTGGGCAGTACTAGATCATGGTACCATGAGCAGGTCTGAAACCAAAACACTTCTTTGTCTCGGTCTCTGTCTCTCTCACGCACACACACGCACACACCCTATGTATGTATCTAACTCAGGATTCTAAGTTATGTTACTCAATCAGCCCAATAAGAGACTTAAATATGAACCTGAGTTCCACTTTTGAAGGACAATTAAAAGAAAAATAATCTCATCCAATACCATTTACTTAGCTGGTAAAGACGCTCAGTGTAAGGTGGCTGGGATTGCATGAGCTGAAATGTTTATTCCTGTGTAGCAGCTAGCAGAGTGGGAAGGAGGTAATAGGAATAATTGCCTGGCAACTTGCAGGAAGGTTTGTTAGGGTCAAAACTGACAATAATGCAGTCTATAGTATGCTGAAGGGCTTAGTCAAGGCTATAGGTGAGTTTTTTTAGTCCAAACAATAGAGATGCATCAAAACCCACAGTAATAAAATATGCCTATGGTTCTTCCTCAGTTCAGAGGTAAAACATACAGGGCCAGACCAAATCCTTGTCATTTTAAGAATACTCAATCTATCATGTAAATATAAAAGCTTTGGGATATAACTCTCCCTGCCTGCCACACAAACAAGGTCACAGAACAAACTTGTCATAAATTATATGGCATTCTAGGGTAAAAAGCAACAGGAGAAAGAAATGCAGAACCCTGGAAGCAAACAATAAATAATACTGTGACAAGTTCAACTACTCCCAGGGTATGTGTGCCAATGAAACCTCCTCCATATCCAAACCACCAGGAGAACTGGAAGTGACTTAAAAACTCTAGGATGAAAAAAACCCTTCCCTTCCCCCAAATTAAATCAGACTATTCCTTATAGAGATTTGACACCATGCCTTGCAATATAATGCAAATTTTTCAACTCTCCACCTTACAGCGACTGTCATAAACTTTTTAAAACAAGTACAAAGAAAGCATCAGACCAAATAATACCGCGTTCCCCTGAAAATACGACCTGTCCTGAAAATAAGGCCAAGCCTGAATTTTTTTGGGTGGCTGTAAATATACACCCTCCTTCCAAAATAAGACTTAGTGAAGGGGGTGGGCGTGGCCAGCACAGGAGGCAGCCCTTCCCTTCCCTGGTCACCTCAAGGCTGCTAGGCCCCTTAACCATGACATGCTGATCAGCTGATCGAGTGAGAGCCAGGAATTTTGTCTCTCCAGGAGATATTTCCAGAGCACTCTTGCCAGCCCCAACTCTGCCCACAGCGCTACGCAACCTTGCAGCTGAGGGCCCCTCTGTTCCACAGTTCACCTTGTGGCTATGGAGCAAGCGGCAACCATGGTCTGCACTCCGCGGGTGTTCTTTAGGCTCTTGCACCTAAAAAAAAAAAGACCTCCGAAAATAAGACCAAGCGCTTATTTCGGGGATCAAAAGAAAATAAGACAGGATCTTATTTTCTGGGAAACACGGTAGTTAACATTTATATGGTGTTTTACTGCTTAAGGATCTTCACACAAGTTTTATCTCAGGTAGTGAATGGGCTTACCCTTTGCAGTGAACTATAATGTGGATGGATTTTCAGCTGTGGTAGACGGAACTAAATCAGCATATGTTATCACTCAGATTGTGAAAGTGTAGCTGATGTTAGTCATAGCTTGATGAACGCAATTCAACAAATGTGAAGTCAAGCTAGGATAGGATGGCAGCATCCTAAGCTCATACCTCATGTCCCTATATCATTACCCCATGCATTATAAAATTAGAATACTCACCAGGGGAGCTGTCTATTTAAGCTCTG
Source organism: Pseudoxenodon macrops (assembly GCA_032467955.1). NCBI lineage: Eukaryota > Metazoa > Chordata > Lepidosauria > Squamata > Pseudoxenodontidae > Pseudoxenodon > Pseudoxenodon macrops. The sequence goes on from JANHFT010007382.1 coordinate 328,618, forward strand.
CTCCATCATTATTCAACGACACACAGTTATGTCTTCTGCATATGCAGATTCAGTTGCAATTGTCTACAAATGAAGATACTTTCTGAACAGAAGTGTACTTGCGTAGGATTTCACATGTCAAAATCTAATAAATTGGTAAATGACAGGATGCTGTTATTACGTAAGTGCCATTTGTGGGAGGTTGCACTTATGAAGGGTACTCATGCTTCGAGTGTCACAGAAATTTTAACGTAAATAAATTTATATTCCAATCTAGCTTAAAAAATATTGTGCACATAGCAGAAACTCTTGTGCACATACCATTCATCAGCTGAAGTGTGCACATCAGATGCATCTTTATTTATTCAATTTTTAATCTTCAAATATGCATTTGTCTAGATGACTTCTATCCACACTGCATTGCTTTCAATGAAATGCACACTGTGTGTTAACATCGAATTTTCTTTTTTTTCCCTTTGTTTTTGATAAGTACATTGTCCAAAATCCAGAAAAAGTGTTATAAACAAAAGTAATTGGAGGAGGTGCCAAAGAGAAGGAAAGATAACTAAATCTGGTTTGTACCATGACTCTACATGCATACTTTTCTCTCCTTGTAGAAAAGCCTCAAGTCCATATATTGATTCATACTTTGCCTTTTGTTTTTTTAAACTTCTCACATTCCTATTTCAGGAGCTCAGGAACTTTGTGTAAGCACAACTTTTCTCTTTCTTCTCAATCTATTTATTCTTCCTTTATATATTTATATGCTTATTTATTCTCTCTGTATGAGCAAAGTACTCAATGTACTTCTTTCATATTGTTCAATTCCTATTTATTTATCACTTATTCATCCTTGAACCTATCTATTCTCATTTTACCATACATATTTCTTAAGTAACATATTCCCACTGCATTTCCTTATCTTTATTTTCCTGTAATATAGTAATACAGCTCTTACTTCCATGTAACAAAATAAGCTGAAGGTTGGTTTTATATTTTTGCTTCTGTTAAGAAACTTCCATTCATTGCAACAAACCAAATATTACTTATTATCCTTCTGCCAGTATTTGCATGTTTTAAGACTTTTCCATCAATTTTCCCATCTTTAGTAAACATTCTACCAATATACACCACTTCATTTACTTGCTCTTAATTTTTGCCATTAATGGATAGCTTGCAATTATTCACTCTACTCTCCCCTGTCAAACACAACTTTCTTGGACTTCAGTTCATTAATTTTCATATCTTGTCATAATTGCATTGTACATTCACTGAAAATCATTCAGGTTTGAAGCTCACAACATGGCACTATTTTTGATAGAAAAGTACACATTTACTCACATCTTCAATCGACACAGAGCTACTGTTTATAATAGCATTTCGTATATACTTATCCACAGATACATATGTAACTAAGGGGACAACCACACATCTCTTTGTGCTCAATGTTTATCCATTCATTATCCATTGCATTACTGTTACTATTAGTCTTCTCATTATTCCTATCACCATCTCCTCCCACTTACAACTGCAGGACTGTAACTT